>JAHBMJ010005370.1:24074-38581 GCA_018398765.1 Chromera velia | reverse complement strand
GGGGGGGGGGAAACATGAAAGAGAGGGAGACCATTATGAGATAATTCTGCAGCTTTCTCACCAGTGTCCCATAAACCGGGCCAGCATGCCTCAGAAAGCTGTCAAACGGAAGACGCCAGGACAGCTATCTCTTCATCTTTTACAGGTGAGATTCTAAACGACTTCTGAAAAGGGGGTGCAAGACTCAACAAGGGATGAGACATGGAGGCGGGGAGGTCAACGGCTTCTAAGTTGACTAAAGCAAGACCGCAAGAGACTGAGCAGTGTTCCGGAGCAGCATCTGGAAACATTTCGACTCCAAATGAGGACCAAGAAGACAGAAGTACGGGGTCAGTAAGGACAAAATCAATAACAGAACAGGGCCTGCCTTCTCTATAGTACGTGCACGCCCCCGGACAGTCAATTTCTACACCCTTGCCCTTGTCTATAAATCTAACTCCATTTAGAGGCATCAAGTTTGAGGCTTCACACAGGCGAAGTAAAGCCCGACCCTCTGCATCTATTTGTGATCGATCCGCATTCTGACTCTCTAACTACCTCCTGAACCACCCCACTTCCTTCTTCACCCCCCCTCCTTCCCAGGTCCGCTCCAGGTTCTGTGTCTTCTGCGACTACCTCCCTTTCCCAAGTGATTCCCTTAGGGAGTTCTGTTCCAATGTGTGAATTAAAATCTCCCAGTACCAGCCGCCTAGCTGACAAGGGGACATCACACACCGCATCAAGCAGAAATTCCCTCTCTTGTTCTTTCGTTACCCCATCTCTCAGATTTTTGTGAGCACCTCTCTGAAGGAAATAGACCCCAAAAATGAAAAGAAAGTCCCCCCCCTCCACCTTCCATTGTTTCCCCCCTTCCTGCAAGCACCCCCATATCTTGATTCTTACAATATTTGGTCCGCACAGCTCCTATTCAGGTCTCAGCTGTGCTTGTAGGCTCTTCCTAACAAGAATGCAGACTCCTCCTGTGTTTGCTTTCTTCACCTTAGCCCTCTCATATATCCCCAATTTCCTTTTGTGTCATTCTCTATGTGCATAATTCCATCCTAAATGTCTCCTTATTGTCACTTCAGAGGAGGGGAATTTCGTCTCCGTTAAAACCGCAATATCAACCCCCTGCAACCACCTGCTGAGGGCTCCGTTCGAAATTCGGGACTTCAAACTTCCAACGTTCAGGGTTGTAACGACTAGTTGCCTCCGTTTGGCCTTTCTCTTAACAGATCTCGAATGGGATGCATGCGGGAAAGGAGGAGGGGAGGAACTAGAAGAGGAGGAAGGAGTGAAAAAAGAAGAAAGAGCAGAAGAATAAGAAGAAATAAAAAAAGAAGAAGAATCATGAGTACATGAGGAGGAAACATGAAATAGTGAATCGGAGGATGAATCGGAGGATGTCGAGGAGGGGGGAGTATCTGAGAGGGGAGGAGCTCGGACTGTCCGTTTCTTCTGCCAGAAGGTAGCAATCAGATTCTTAGGCACCTTCTCCGCAGGTACCCAGTAGGGCCTGCCTTTACCCTTTCTCTTCACACTGCACTGTCTATCCTTTCTACTTCCCCTCGTGTCCATGATTTTCTTCATTTCCCCCTCCTCTGCTGACTTCCCACTCTTCTGACCCCTGAAGGCCCAGAAACGGGCGACCAGATCCTTAGAAACCGAGGCTTTCGGAAGCCAGACTGTCCCTTCCTCCCCTTTCTTCCTGACTTCATACTCCTTGTTACCTTTTCTACCCCTAACAGCTGACAGTGTGACTCTCTCTATTCCTCTGTTCCCTTCCCTTTTTCTATTCCCATAAACCCCACAAAAGAAAATTCCACAACCCTCCCTCCCCAGCATCTCCCCACACTCCGAACAGCGTCTCCGCCTCCTCGCACCCCTCTTCTTTTTCTTTCTTTCGGTTGGCTGGGGCGCAAGGTGATCCCCCTCCTCTTTACAGAGCAAAGGGGAGGGGCGGGGGGCTGTCTCCTCAGAGTCTCCTGGGAAGGTGAGAGGGGTAGGGGGAGAGGGGGGGAGAGGAGAAGAGGGAGAATGACAAAAGTATAAAGGATAAATAACAGGCTGGAGAAGAGGAGGAGAGGTATGCATCGCATCATGGATCTCCCTGTCTGCATGCATGCTGTTCCTTGTTCGAGTCGGGTGGGGGGAGGGACCGATCCGGAGGCCCCCCTTCCCCCCGGCACAACACCTGCAGGATGAAAATGAATCGAGTCGAGTCGGGTGGGGGGAGGNACCCCCTGCAACCACCTGCTGAGGGCTCCGTTCGAAATTCGGGACTTCAAACTTCCAACGTTCAGGGTTGTAACGACTAGTTGCCTCCGTTTGGCCTTTCTCTTAACAGATCTCGAATGGGATGCATGCGGGAAAGGAGGAGGGGAGGAACTAGAAGAGGAGGAAGGAGTGAAAAAAGAAGAAAGAGCAGAAGAATAAGAAGAAATAAAAAAAGAAGAAGAATCATGAGTACATGAGGAGGAAACATGAAATAGTGAATCGGAGGATGAATCGGAGGATGTCGAGGAGGGGGGAGTATCTGAGAGGGGAGGAGCTCGGACTGTCCGTTTCTTCTGCCAGAAGGTAGCAATCAGATTCTTAGGCACCTTCTCCGCAGGTACCCAGTAGGGCCTGCCTTTACCCTTTCTCTTCACACTGCACTGTCTATCCTTTCTACTTCCCCTCGTGTCCATGATTTTCTTCATTTCCCCCTCCTCTGCTGACTTCCCACTCTTCTGACCCCTGAAGGCCCAGAAACGGGCGACCAGATCCTTAGAAACCGAGGCTTTCGGAAGCCAGACTGTCCCTTCCTCCCCTTTCTTCCTGACTTCATACTCCTTGTTACCTTTTCTACCCCTAACAGCTGACAGTGTGACTCTCTCTATTCCTCTGTTCCCTTCCCTTTTTCTATTCCCATAAACCCCACAAAAGAAAATTCCACAACCCTCCCTCCCCAGCATCTCCCCACACTCCGAACAGCGTCTCCGCCTCCTCGCACCCCTCTTCTTTTTCTTTCTTTCGGTTGGCTGGGGCGCAAGGTGATCCCCCTCCTCTTTACAGAGCAAAGGGGAGGGGCGGGGGGCTGTCTCCTCAGAGTCTCCTGGGAAGGTGAGAGGGGTAGGGGGAGAGGGGGGGAGAGGAGAAGAGGGAGAATGACAAAAGTATAAAGGATAAATAACAGGCTGGAGAAGAGGAGGAGAGGTATGCATCGCATCATGGATCTCCCTGTCTGCATGCATGCTGTTCCTTGTTCGAGTCGGGTGGGGGGAGGGACCGATCCGGAGGCCCCCCTTCCCCCCGGCACAACACCTGCAGGATGAAAATGAATCGAGTCGAGTCGGGTGGGGGGAGGGTCCAGGCTGCCGTGTCACAGGCGTTGCCCGTCCCTCCCCCCCAGCCCTGTCATAGGCGGGTACCCCCACAGCAGCACTGGAGGAGGGGAAAGAGAGGAACAAAGCAGAAGAGGGAGAGGCAGAAGGGGTGGAAAAAGAGGAATGAGAAAGAAAAGAGGACGAGGAAGGAGAAGAAGGAAAAGGAGAAGAAGAGGAAAAAGAAGAAGACGAGGGATTCCCCCTATGATCTGGTCTCTCCCCCCCCTCCCCTCCCTGTCCATTCTCTCCTCTGTTCTTACTCACACCAGAGCAGGGGGAAGGGGAAGAGAAGAACAAAGCAGAAGAAGAAGAAGAAGAAGAAGAAGGAGGTGGGGGAGGAAAAAAAAACGCTTCTGTGGATCGGAAGATTCGATGTTGGTCCCCTTCGTTCTGTCATACATTCTTCTTTGCCCCCTGTTCTTTTGGCCGTGGCACTCTCCTGCAGTTTCCTGCCTACAAGAAGAAGGGGGATCATATAAAGAAGAAGAAGAAAAAGGAAAAGAGGAAGAGGAGAAAGAAGAAGCAAACCTCACCGCCCCGCCCTCCTTTCCCCACCCCAGGACCCTTGCCTGTCTGTCTATCCGTCTGGCTGCTTGTTTCCCTCTTTTTCTCTTCTTTACTTCAAAAAAAGGGGTCTCAAATTCAGTCACTTCAAAAAGGGCTTCAATCTCTTCTAGGAAAAGGAACCCATCCTTTGCAGGAGGGTCATAAGAAGGGGGAGGGGGCAGGAGGGGAGAAGAAGAAGAGAAAGGAGAAGAGGAAGAAGAAGAAGAAGAAGAAGAAAAAGAAAAAGAAGAAGAAGCAGACGCAGAAGCGAAACAAGAGGAAAAAGAAGAAGAAGAAGAAAAGGAAGGAAGGGGGAAGTTTCTGCCACGACTGACTGTCTGACCGGCTATCTGAGAAAGGGAGAGAAGAGAAGGAGAAGGGAGGTCTCTGTCTACCAAAGCTACCTTCTGTCCCCCATCTAGACCTCCCCCCCAAGTCCCTTTCCCGACTCCCCCACGTTCACCACGGCAGAGAAGGAGGAGGAGGAGGAGGAAGAAGAAGAGGAGGCCGGCTGGTCCCCGGGCCAAACTTCCCCCCGCTGTTCGAGGGACTCGTCTCTCTCCTTTCTTCTTTCCTCCTCCCACCTCTTCTGTGCCTCAGGACTCCTTCTTGTCCCAGTTGGGACCATTCTCCCTTCTTTTTCACTGAAGATATAACCCCCCTCTCCCTCTTCCTCAGCGAGGGAGAAGAGGGGGCTTCTTCCAGCGCGGAGGTGCATACAGACCTGTCGTCACCCTCCTCTCCCTCCATGGCAGAGACAGAGTAAAGTGACTCTCCTCCTAGAGTCAGAGAAGGGGCCGCTCTGGCCCTTGCGACTCTGATTTTCCTTTTTCGTCCCCCCCCTTCGCTTCTCTGTCCTATCGCTCCCCTCTGTCCCAGAGTCAAAACCCCCTCTCTCTTACTCACCTTGATGGGGGGGATGATAGATCCCGGGGTAACCTTCAACCTTTCTCTCAGGACGTCCGTGGGGGGAACCGTCCGAGAATTTGTCTTGCTTGGGGGAGGGAGACGCACGACAGTTGGGGGCTGGGGTGGGACTGTCACGGGAGTCGTAGGGTGAGGAGACAGGGGGGCCGGGGAAACAAGCTGCTGCTGTTGCTTCTCCGGAGGAGCGACGGGGACAGACGAGGCTTCCTTCCCGGCTGCCGCGCTCTCGCCAAAATCCCCAGGGAAGATGTCCTATCCCTTTCCCTTCCCTCTTCGTTGTCTCCCTCTCGGAGGTCCCCTCTGCGTCTGCTGTGTCTCTGTCTGCTCGTTCATGAGGCTAAGTATCGCCTTCACCAGGTCCCCCCCCTCAGCCAGGGCCTGCCTTGCCGCCTCCTTCTCCACTCCTGTCTGTCTCATAATAATATCTATGTCCGATTCTCTTTGCTCCTCTTTCTTTTGCACTCGTCTCTCCTCTTCCTCCTCTCTTTCATTTTTCCCTCCTTCTGCTCTCTCTCTCTCTGTTTCGATGTCTCTATCCCGGGCTCGAGGTCGAGCCTGCTCTGCATCCCCCATCTCCACGTCAACAGCACCCCCCTTCCCCTTTTTCTTTCCTCCTTTTGCTCTCTCTCTCTCTGCCTCGATGTCCCTATCCCGGGCTCGAGGTCGAGCCTGCCTATCTGCATCCTCCATCTCCACGTCCCCAGTACCCTCCTTCCCCTTTTTCCTTTTCTTCCTACCCGTTCCCCCGTTCCCTTTCCCCCCCCCCAGGCCGCCGGCTGGATGAGGGAGGCCTCCGCCCCGTCCGACCTGGAGTATAGCCGGATCCTGGAAGGAGGGCTTACCCCCCACGGGCCGAGCAAACCGTTCTTCCCCTCTCCATTGTCCCCTATCCAACTGACCCCCCATCCCCAGAGGAGCCACCGGCAAGACCCCCGGGAACTGACTCCCCATCCCCGGAGGAGCTGCCGGCACATTTCCCAGAACCTGACCGCCCACCCCCGCAGGTGGGCAGAGGAAAGGGGGCAGGGGAAACTGGGGGCGGTAGTGAGGCCACGTCTGCTGGAGGATCTGAAGGAAGGGGGGGAGGTTGGAGTAAGGGAGTGAGTGTGGGGGAGAGGGCTGGGGAAAGGCCTGCAGAGGCTCCCCGACTCTGGTAGGGGGCCCGTTTGATCCCATCTGTTCTCGTCATGCCTCTCCAGTTCCTTCCGTTCCATCTATCATAACTCTCTCACTGCCCCTGTCCCCACCCCTGCTTCCCCCTTCTTCCCTCCCCTCTACCCTTGTGGCCGAATTTATATCCCGGGTGGCCCCCCCCCGGTAATTCAGTTCACTGTCTGGGGTTGAGTGGGGGAGGCTCTACCTCTGCCTCTCGCCCCCCCTTCTCTCCATCTTGCGACCCCATCCCGACCCCCTCTCCTGGTATCTCTGGTCCGGCACCCCCCCCTAAAGTTTGGAGCCCACCCTTGCCCATCCCCTTGGTAGGTCGACTGGGTCCTCTGGACCTCTACCGGCCCCCCAGTCCTCGTCTGCGTATCCTGGCTCACCCCTTTGTGGGAAAAGTCCCGCCCTTGGGATACTGAGTGGGGGAGCGGAGGTCTCCCCGAACCCGTTCTCGTAGCCTGCAGATAAGGGAGTGGTCTCGAGTTCGCTGCCCCTTCTGGGGCGAGAGGTGTAGCATCTGTGCATCTGTTAAAACGCCTCCCGGAGGAGGCAGCACGGAACTGACTTGTGAATCCGTCCACCAGTCGGATGGTGAACTTCTCCTCCTCTCTATCCCCATCTGGCAGTATCGAGTTCCCTCCGTAAAGTGGAAAGAGTCCACAGTCATCACCAGTGAAGATGTCCGCATCCCTTTCTGTTTCGAAGAAGAGGATCCCCCCTCCCCGGAAGGACACGAAACCCCTCACTGAGTTCATATCAAAAATGGAGGCTTAGGGCTCGGCCGTCTCCGTCAATACCTGCGACCCATGGTGGGTCGAGAGGAACTTGTAGAGACGGGAATCTGTTCTGCTGAGCTGCTCCCGGTCGATCCGTTTCTTGACTTCTGGTGGTGGCACGCGGTCGTGGAAGGGCACAAAATTGATCCCCTCCAAAACCCGCGCATGCGTGCGCTGAACTCCCCGATCCCCGCCGCGCCGTTGCCCCCCCACCTCTATTCTCAGGTCCTCCAGCCCCCGCGCCAGCCCCTCTATTTTCCTGTCCAGTCCCTCAGCTTCTTCCCGAGTGAAGAACTTCCTGAGCAAATCCTCCTGAGACTGCTTTAAGGCCTGTACCAGGAAGCTCTCGGTCACCAGGCGGTCAGATGGCGTTCTGTTTATCCTTCCGAGAGCAAAGAGAGTAGCAAGCGGATATGGGAACCGGCCCAGCAGAGTGATGCTTGGAAGAGAAACAGACAGAGACGGCAGAGATAATTGGATGACCAGATCTCCTTTATTTTTCAACCATTTTTCTTTAGAAAACTACGAGCAGGTGTCTTCTTATGTCAGAGGTAGTTTCCGTTGTGAAACCGTCACATAGAATTCATAAAACTTAACTTTAATTTGACCTTGAAAAAAAAAAAATTGGGGAGGCCTCTTT
The DNA here is from genome assembly GCA_018398765.1 of Chromera velia. Classification (NCBI taxonomy): domain Eukaryota; family Chromeraceae; genus Chromera; species Chromera velia. Next base: position 31,184 of record JAHBMJ010005370.1, on the reverse strand, counting down.
TTTTTTCTTTTTTTATCTGCGGTACCTAACTTGAAAATTACTATCAATCGGCGGACAATCGCATACGAAAGAATGTAATCAATCAACTCTCACTGACGATGCGACGGCTTGCCGGCCCGGTGGTAGATAGTCCATTTAAGAGTTTTTTAATTTTTTAGCATTTTTTTGGACAATGAATTTTATTGAATAAAAACAATATCTTTAACAAGAACAAATGCTTTTCCGCCTTTGCTTTCTCTTTTTTTCCCCTCTGTTGTTTGTCATTTTTCAGAATTTTTTCTGTCACTTTCATTGCAATCGCCCTAAATTTTCTCTATCCCTAGCTCTTTCCCGCTCCACCCTCTCTTTTTGGGGCGAAGGGGAAGAACGCCATCCCTCCTGCCGTCTTCTACCATGCCAAGGACAACAACAAACAGATGGCGAGACAGACAACGCTTCATATCAGAACGACATGGTCAAGCGCTTGAAGGCGAAGACTAGGGCCATCACCAAGCACAACGAGATGAAGCGGCATCACCGTTCTGATTTCCGATGTAGTTTGGTTGGGTGAGCATGCACTGAACATGGATTCAGAGCGTTTGCTGCATCCTTGCTTCCCCCATCCCCCTCTCCCCCCTCTTCCCCTGCAGGCTTATCTTCCCCCTCATTCATGTCTTGCTCTGCCCTCTCCTCCGCACGACGGCCCTCACCAGCACCCCGTCCGGAGTCGGACCCCCCAGCGTTGCCTCTCCCGCCTTGCCCACCGCTTTTCAAAAACATAGCACGAAAGAAAGGGCTGTGAAGGGAACAGTGAGAAACGTAACACACAGATGGATGTCCCCGAGCAGAAAGAAACAGCTAGAGGAGTCATGGGATAAAAGCGACACACACGCCTTAGAAGAGAGAAATGTAGAGGGGATGGCGGATATATGCGCATGGAGTGGAATCCTTGTGTTTACTGTCTTAGGATTTGGAGGAAAGAATCAATGAAGATGTCTCTTTCTGTCTCTTTCAGTCTGTCTGTCCGTCTGTCTGTCTGCCTGCCTGTCTTTCTTTCTTTCTGCTTGTCTTTCTCTATCTCTTTCTGTCTCTTTCAGTCTGTCCATCTGTCTGTCTGCCTGCCTGTCTGTCTTTCTTTCTGCTTATCTTTCTCTGTCTCTTTCTGTCTCTTTCTCTGTCTGTCTGTCTGACAGTGTCTGTCTGACTTTCTTTCTGTTTGTCTTTCTCTGTCTGTCTCTTTCTGTTTCTTTCTGTCCCTTTCTGTCTCTTTCTGTCTCTTTCTCTGTCTGTCTCTTTCTGTTTCTTTCTGTCCCTTTTTGTCTCTTTCTGTCTCTGTCTCTTTCTGTTTCTTTCTGTCCCTTTTTGTCTCTTTCTGTCTCTTTCTCTGTCTGTCCCTTTCTGTTTCTCTCTCTCCGTCCCTCTCTGTCTGTGTGTCTCATTCTGTCAATCGATCGATCGTTCTGCTGTTCGAAAGAAATGGGCACATCGACTAACCTTGCCCGTCAGGGTTCTGAATCTGTTGTCTCGGGACTTTTGATCCAGCAGCATGCCACCCGAATTGAAGCACTGGTCGTTGCCGGGAGTTCCGAAGAGTTCTTCGTCATTCACTCCATCCACCTTCGTTCCAGGTGCAACACAGGTGAAGTAAGTATCGGAGGGCTCCACGTTTACTCGTGGCGGACAGTCGTCATCTGCAAGAGATCATACGACCACACAAAGCGAGATGCGATGTCCGCTCCCGCGCTTGGGTCGATTGGAGGTACTCTTGGAGTGTCTGCTAGTGTTTTGCTGTCTCTTTCTGCTAAGGAGAGTGGGACAGAAACGGAAATCAATCAAAAAAATAGAGGGACACTTCAAGATACAAATGCTCGGAGCAGTGGCCGACATGGTTGGTATCTGAGTCGCTGACAGAGAGCTGCATTGCTCTTTTGTCTTTTCTCATTTCTGTTACCTTTTTGTGTGCTCTTACAATCGACCTTCCCACTCCTTCCTACGGACTCCTTCTTTCATTCGAAAGTCTCTCCTCCTGAGAAATCCCCTTTTGTTCTCTCCACTTTTCCGTTACTTACATACACATAAATGGAATGTGTGAGGAAGGAGGGATGAAGACTCTGTAAATAGCGGAAAAAGACTCATGCATCAGAAAGACCATTGCAGGTTTGCTCACAGGGGTTGCAGTCCGGCGAATCGTCTGGAAGTGTGTACGACCAGACGCATTCCGTCTGGCGGTTCCAATTGTTGAGGGTGCAGCGGCTACCGCCGCTTCCCACCCATGGTGGGATCTTCTTGTGTTTTTTTTTTCTTCCGATCGAGGGCGTGCATAAAGAGGTGACTGCATGACGACTGACTTGAGCCGCTGCTAGAATGGCGCATTGACAGGGCACCTGGAACGAACGCCTGCATCGTCCGGCTGAATGGGGGTCCATCTTGTCGCACCCGAATCATATTCCCTGAGGGCATCAGGACGCATCGATTCATTCCGGGAACGAGCCGTCACTTTGAAGGAATTAAGGATGAAGTGCGCGCGAGCAACTTGAAGTTGCCATTTTTCTCTCTCAGCAAAAAGAAAAAGAAGTTATAATGTCATGCATCCACAATAATTGAGCTCACAAAGATAAGTAGAGAGAAATTTCAGGTTAAAAAAACCTACAACGTACGAGCCTCTCTCTTTCACTCACAAACGATGTTTCTGCCTAAGCTCACTTTTCTTCTCCTCCTTCTCCTGACTGCTTGAGGGGGACCATCCACGAGAGGCCAGAGACGATCGCCAGAGGACACGCGAGTAGAGTTCCAGCCGAGCAGAGGGAGAAGGTGTCATCCAGGCAGGCAACGCAGAGAGGAAGGGGTCGATCCTCAGAGCACCGGTATTATACAAAGAAAAGTGGGGAGAAGAAGCACAGTGAGAACAAATACCGAAAAACCCATGCAGGCCAAGTACCCATCGGCGCACAAGAGTGCAAGAAAAATGCAAACACAACCTCATTCGATCAAAGGAGAAAAGAGAAAAAACCGATACTGACCATTCAGACAACTACATTGAGCAGACCCCTGCAGATTGCTGGTTGCGTTTTACTACCAGGCTGTAGCAATGAATGCGGAGTGCCCTCTTCAATTCAAAATGGACCTCTAAAGGATGAATTTCGCAGGTGCGCCACTAAAATGTCGTGGGACACGCTCAACACACGCGATCCATCCGCACAGCAACCGTTTTGAAAGAGATGACTATGACGAAAACATTTGCACACCCTCATGCAATCCCCGCCGCTACACTGACCTCTCTTCTCTTACAATCTTCTTGTTCTTGGAGGCTTTCACCTTTTTCAGTCGCGCCTTCCCAGAGTTCGATCTGCAGTCAATCCACTCAACACGCAAACGCATACTCACTGTGAGTCAGTCAGTCCGTCGGTCAGTGAGTGATGGGCCACTGATGGAAGGGGGCATCGCGTGACGATCGGAACTAGGATCGGAACCTCTCCAGCGAATTAGAGGAATTAAGCGTCAACCTTTCAGATACGGCTGGCGGAGGAACAGAGATCGAGAGACCAGACGAATGCATGGAGCTCAAAGGACAAGAGAGCGGATTCCGAATTGCATGTGCGCCCATACATACATGCATGCACACATGTGCAGCCACTTAGAAAGTGTCGACCAACCCCAGGGTCACTGTGGGCTCTTCTGAATCAGATTCCTCGTCTTTGTTCTCCCTCTGACAGAAACACACACAAATGAGGGAACGAGTGAGGACAACAAATCTTCCACATGGACAGAACCAAAGAAGAGTTCATGGAGGAAAAATGAAGATTTCCTTAGACTGGAGATGGAAGCAGACCTAGCTCGACACTCAGAGTGAAGGACAAAAGGCACGCATGCAGCGAAACGGTCGGCCAAGTCATGAAGGTGCATACTGGAGGGCGCGAAGAATTCAAAGACAGGCGGAGCCAAAATGAAACCTTCCGAGGCCTTGATGGATGATTCAGTAGCAGTACATCTCTTTCCATACACAAATTTCCATTGGAACCATTTTTGTTGCAAAGTTTTCGATTGCTTCTTCCACACAAGATCTCGGGCGAGTTGAGAAGGCGTCTTGGAGGAAAAAGAGACTCAGCGAAGTTTTTGTGGACGCCAACCTTCACTTCATGAGGACGTACCTCCTCGCGGTCCATCTAGCTCCGTTTCGTGCCACTCTCGCACCTACAGGCAGATTGGGGTGGGGGTGGGAGGGAAAGGGTCAAGTGGGGGGTTGAGAGGTGAGCGGTGCTTAGGATAGCGGAAGGCAGTCTCAATGATTTCTTAAAGAGGCGGGAAAACGGTTTTTCACATGTTGCGCGATAAACATGCATGGTCACGCACGAAAGCAACATGCAGAAACTCAAATAGCTTGTGTGTACCAGCGCACTAAGACCAATTTAATTTAAGCACTCTACAGGCCCGTGTTGATTCACATGCATACTCAGAAATACAGGTGACACGCAGAGACACAGCCGGACACAGCAGGGTGATGTATAAACTGACATGCCCATTCCAGACAGATGGATCTGAAAAGAACATTTGAATTAGAGATACAGACGGTTGGGGCAAACTGAAAGGAATCAAGCAACTCTGTGGCAGCCGAAACGTCGGTCGGTACAGGAGAGGCAGGGAATGATCTCCTCGGAGACCCGCAAGAAGTTGAGACATGAGAAAGCTCAGAGCAACAACATCTAGCTGAAGGTCAGGCAGTTCGGTGAGGATGTTGTAGACGGAGAGGGAAGCGAACCAACACGCACGAGACACAGGAAAGAACACACAATGTGACTCACTTGGGCAGGGGCTTGTCGTCAGTCTGAACGACCAGGTGCTCTACCGTGAGGACGCGCTCCTGGATGCATGGTGTGCACGGCGTGGACGGGTTGCTGCAACAGTTAGACAACACATGCACGTGCAACACTTTGATGAGTCTGGACAGAGGTCAACCAGGGAAACAAAGAACAAAGTGCTCAACGACTGAAAACTATACCCTCAAGCCTTTCCTGCCTTCCTGACACATTTTTCCACAAGATTCAGAAAACTCACCCACAAACCCCGAATCTACAAGAGAGCTGCAACCCCACTGTCAGGGGCGAACGCGCGGCTGGGCTGTCGGACCATAATTAAGTTACGCTTTTTCAAATTTGCGTCGTTTTCGCGCGCACCGCGCGCGCGACAAAACCCCTTGGAGCGACCATTAAAAAGTTTTCGCGCGCACCGCGCGCGCGACAAAACCCCTTGGAGCGACCATTAAAAAAAATAGAAATTAAAAAAAAAATGTATCAATACAGAGCATTACAGAGCTACAGCCATGCAGATCGTGCGTACAAAATTCAAGGGCATATTGACACGTATTGATGATATATACAAGCACGAGGAACCATTGGAAATGGAACATCGTCCTCCGTCTTGATGAATGTGACGGACACGGCCCCCGTTGCTTGTGTGTCTAATATATTAATATAATGTATCTGGCTCAACAGAAACCAGACTGAAGATGACCAATTAAAAGCAAGCATTCGTCTCGATGAACATTTATCTGCCACAGATCAGCCGGCTTTTGGGCTGTCATGGAAAGCTTGCGGATCGTTTGCCCCACTTCCGAATGTGGTACACACCCAGTCTGAGTCCTTTGTCGACTTCTCATCAGAGGACTCAGGGACAACGACCATCGCAACAAGTTAGGCCCTGTGTCGAGAAGGCAATCGATGAATTTGTAGAAGTTCCCACTCTTTTCGATCACGTCAACTGTGGATGGAAAGTGTCCAGGGACGGGAGAATTCAGGACACCTTCGGCAGGGTAGGATGGGGATCGCTGAACAACACAGGATATCGCTTTGTACACATACGTGCTTGGAGGAAAAGCCTGTTGGTTCATCGACTTGTCGCGGAAACATATCGTTCAGATCAGAAGAAGGAGAAGGAACTTCGCTTTCCCGGTGCCCAACTGCAAGTGGACCACATAGACGGCAACAAACAAAACAACACAATCAACAATCTGAGCTGGGTGACGGCACAGGAGCATTCGCGAAAGACAATAGCATCGCAATCTTTTCCACGACCAACGCTTTCGAGCGCCTTTTCCGTCAGTGCGAAGAATCTGGCTACGGGAGAGGAGAAGCTTTTCCCCAGTATTTCATCCTGTTCGAAGTTTTTGAAGACATCTGGGAGCAAAATGACCGTAGCTTCCCTTTCCAGCAGCGATTCAGGGATCATTATAAAAGGATGGAGGCTAACAATTGACAGATACAAGCTTCGGTCCATGGAGGGCGAATTCTTCAAGCCATTGTACCTCCTTTGTCACCACACTCGCCGACTCACCCCGACAGTTGAATCCCCAAGCGACATCTCTGGGTTGGAAATACGGAAGTTCGTAGAGGTCTCAAATAAAGGAAGGGTGCGTTACGGAAACGGAAGAATCCAGATGGGTTTTGCGATGGGTGGGTACCGCTATGCATCCATTCACAAACAGACATTTGCGGTTCACCGCCTTGTTGCGGAAGCTTTTCACGCGGGACAAAAACAGAAACTGGTGGCTGCAGGTGCAGATGAAAGCTCGCTCCAGGTGGACCATAAAGACAGAAATCGCGAAAACAACAGGAAAGAAAACCTGCAGTGGATGACCCCGAAAATGCATGTGGTGGAGGGTTGGAGAAGAAGGAAGAGCCAAGAATTTTCGGCGCAGGACAAGAATGCTGCGAAAAAGTAACCAAGTCAAGTGTTGAGAGCTGAATTCCGCCTTCGCTTTTTTGTGCATCCATGTTCGTCAGACTTTGTCCTCCCGCATGCATTCTCTTCGGTCTCATCTTTGACTCTCAAGCTCCGCAAGACACTTGTCTATTCTAATTGATGGGTCACTTTTACTCTTGCCCCCCCCAAAAAACCTGCCGACCAGTGCATCAACACGGCATCAACACTCGTCCGGAAGTCGGATGTTCGCTGTTGCATGGATCATATTTTGAATCATTCCAGTGCATCCGCATGCATCAGTCTCATCAATCTATGTTGCGTCTGCGAGTCTGACTGACTGACTGACAGATATATATATATATACATATATATATATACACATACATATGTACGTGTGTGTGCGTGTGTGTGTGTGTGTGTGTGTGTGTGTGTGCG
>JAHBMJ010005370.1:5398-18651 GCA_018398765.1 Chromera velia | reverse complement strand
AACGATCGTAAAGTGCTTTTGCAGGCCGCTTGACACATGCACGATCTGGCAGAGAGCCAGGCTGAGCAACTTTGAGCCGCCTGTTCATACCTTCTCTTGCTTACTGTCACACCGGCATCTCGAATACAAATTTAAATTCAACAAAAGCGGAATTAAGAAAACCATTCTTCAGCAGCACACCTTCACGTTTGAATGTACACTCTATGATCATACAATCTGACGTCACGCATGGAGGCAGACAACGTACGCATGAAGAAGGTTGGACCTGTGCATGCAGCAGAGATGACATGAAGTCATTGTTTTTGCAGCAGCCAAAGAAGATCTCGACTGGCAACTTTAAGTAAGCAACCCTCCCAGACCTGGAAGTTTACTCACATGAAAACACATCCTGACTGGATGAAGAGAGGGAAAGAGGGAGGGGGGGACAAGAAAAAGGAAACAAGATCAAAGTTAGGATCGAAGTAAAGACTGCAAGATCATTGTTTGCCTCCAAGCACATTTGAGCTTAGAGACTGTCAGAAGTAGATGAGGACGGTTATCCCGGTCTGTACAGCTGAGTACTACATCAAAAAAAGCCTCCCCCCCCCCCAATGATCGCAAAGTGCTTTTGCAGGCCGCCTGATATATGCACAATCTGGCAGAGAGCCAGGCTGAGCAACTTTGAGCTGCATGTTCATACCCACTGAGAGCGCTGTTACCTTTCTTCTCGAGTGGCCTGGATCTTTGCCGCATTTTTTTGAAGGTCCTGGGACTCTTGTTGCACTCGCTCTAACTTCCTCTTCCTCTTCTCCTCCCTTGCTGCCTCTGCAGTCTGACTGGCTTTTTGTGACTACTCCTGCCATCGCATTGTCAGAGAGTGCTCTTCCCTCAGCCTTGCTTCTCGCACTTTCTGTAGCTTCTGATTAAGAGCAGAAAAGTCGGACAGCGCTTTTGATTCTCTCCTTCTCTGTCGTTGCTCTTTCTCAACCTGAACTGATTTTGCAGCTCTTTCCCGCGCTTCTTTCCAGCGAAGTTCCCCCGTCCCTGCCTGGAGGGGCACAGGCCCACTGGAAATCTGCTGGTGCTTCTGTTTCGGGCCAACAGCATCCTCTTCTTCCTTGGAAAGAGGAACGAAAGGAATGGGCTGTACGGCTACGTTGTTAAGGAAGACGTGCTACTCACTCTTTTTCTCTTCCCCTTCCGGATCGGTTTCTGAGGCCGAGGACACGCTCTCAGGAGGCAGACCATAAGTCACCTGAATCTCCCCCCCCTTTCCACCTTCTCTCTCCTTTGAAATTCTAACCTTTGGTAACGAAGACGTGCTGCCGGAGTTCTCATGATCAAAGAGAGTGTTGCGAATCAGAGAGAAATCAGAGGTGCTTTATTGGGGGATTTCAGGTGCTCTCACAACGGAAAAACAACCGCCTCTGCACGTCTGCAGAGATTCCCATAAGAGTCGAGGCAGTTGATGGGCGTACTGCACCATGGAGAGGACTCTCTGATGTGCGTGCAGCAAATGGCTCACTGATTTAAAAACGATCAGTGAAGAAAGAATCTGGGTCTCTGATGGACCGAATCTTTGGCGAGGAGAGAGGTCGATGAGGCTACCATAAGAAACATCACTCACTTTCCCCCTTTGTCCCCTCACCTGCAGTCCCATCGAATGTGCCCACTCTCGAATGTATGAAGAGAACAGAGGGAATGTTGCAAGGACGGAAACTCGCATGCCTGTCCCTATATTTGAAGGGCACGATGTTATGAATCCAAACTCCTCATCATATGCAAATGTTCTCACTCCTCTCTCTCTCTCACTCTCCGTTGCAAGCTGCAACTCCAGTTGAGACAAAACTGCTGAGAGACGGGAGAAAAGGACATCGAAATCGGCACTTCCCGAGATCACCTGCAGCCTCAGGTGATCCTCTTCTCCTACCCACAAATACACTACACGGTCTGAGGAAATGAAGCCCCCCCTCCCTACAAGCCAATCCCTGTTAACTCCTGCGTCCTCAAAATATTAAGAGCTCGGGGGGAAAAGGACTCGGTTTTTTTGCAGTTGTTCAACCAAGTCTGCAGGGCACTCTGCCAATGTGTAGAACGACCCTTCTTCCACCTCCATCATTGCTTCTTTCACAGACTGAAGCAGATCCTCCCGGTCTTGAACAGACATTCGGGAAGGTAGAGGGAAGCGACGCAAGTTGCGAGCTACTCGGATTCTGAAAGAGACTTGCTGGCCGTACTTATGCAGGGAGGGAAGGTTGGTCGGCAAGTGGTGGAAATCTTCTGCAGGCTGAATGATGTTCTCTGACACTTTGTGGGCAAATCTGACTAGTGGCCTGAAAAATTTTCTGAACACATCCAAATCCGATGGCCTACCAAACATGCACCCCCCCCAGCCCCAAACAACCATGTCCCAGCAGTACAGGTAGGAATCTGCGGACTCCTGAGTGGTTTGACACCAGAAAAGTGGGGGAGAGAAAAATAAAGCAACCCAAGACGAACGTCTCTCACCTCTGTGCTGCATTTGAACAATTTGAATGTCTTGTAATTTTTGTAGTCGGTTCTTCAATAGGGGGAAGACGAGTGGGTTACCGAGCTGATTATTCCATCGCACAATAATGGAGTCAAAATCGGGTGCCGTGTCATCGGGAAGATGAAAGAGCAGCAGGGAGAGCCTCTTGACTTCCTCTTTACATGCCCTGTTCGCTTCTTTGTAGGTGTGGATGTCTGGGATTACGGGGGTGAAGATGTCCTCAATTGGGGGTTGTTGAATATGTGTGGGAGTCTGACGTCCCCGCTCGCTTCCCTCATGCGCTGAATTCTCCTCTGCGCATCTCTCTGAGGAACATGACGAGGCGGGGGAACTGGCATGATGGATAGCTGAAAGACCAATGAGGGGGAAACTGCCTAGGAGATCATGTTTTTTTGAAGAGTGCTCTGCATCCCCCTCGAAGTTGACCGACATCGTGTTAGTGTGCGAGGGAGGATAGTCAGACAGGCTCTCAAAAGTCAGATCAGACGGGGAAGCGGGCTTGAGAGGGGGTTTGGGGGGACTCAGAGGGTTGGTTGTTTCAGATTGGCGAGAGAAGATCGAACTCCAACCTGAAAATGGAAACGAATGTAGTGATGCTGCCAACTAAAGTGTTAATAAGAAGAGAAGGGCAATCACTTGCAGACCTGAGTCATATTTGTGGTCAGGTCTCTTCCTCCAGTGATTACTGGCGAGAATTGTTTTCCACTCAGCCTTCCGATCATCAGTCATTTTGTGTCTCAGTCTCTGCCATTGATCGTGGAAAATGAGTTCGTGCGGATGCTGGAGGCAGACATTGGGGCCTTTGCAGTATCCCCTGCTTCCTGCTGTCTCAGACTTCTGAACTGCGACCCACTTGGTGGGGTCTTCCCTGTCCCTCCATAAATCGCAAAGGAATCCCACTGGTTTCAGGGACATGGGTTGTTCCTTCCTGGTTGTCCACTGAACCTCTACCCCGTTTGCTTGAAGCTGAGGACAGAAAGGAGACGGTATACCAGCTTTGGCAATGGGATCGGAGAGATCGAGGGGGGGGACGATGGAAGAAGAAAAAGCTCGACGGCCGTTCTCTCGTGGGGAGGTGTCAGTTTTCTTTGGGGGTTTCTTCTCTGCAGATGCTGTCAGTATTGAAGTGGGTTGGCTCCCTGAAGAAGGGGAAGGGAGGGGGATATCGTCTCTGTAAAAACTTGCTGGGGGACTCCATTCTTCTTCTGACACCCTCTGTACCTCTGGCTGCATTTCTGTTTCTTTCTCTCTTTCGTCTTGATTGAAGAAAACTGTCAGTGGTTGAGAACGTTGAGAGTCTCCACCCTTTTCCCTTTGGTTCTTCTCAGGCTGGGATGGGTCGCGGTCAGGGTCCCCGGAGCAGTTATCCAGCACTGCAACGCACACGTACAGAGAGAGAGGGGGAGGACTATGAGAGAAAGAGGTGTGATATTGAAAAAAAGACACCTTGTGTTGTATGGCCACTTGTGGAGCCTGAAATAGATACATACATGGAGCGTAAGAATAGTGAAACCGATTGTTAAATTACAGAAACAGCAAACATGAAGAAAATATGGATACATACATGGAGCGTGAGCATTGTGAAACCGAATGTCAAATTACAGAAATCGTAAACATGAAGAAAATATTCTACCTAGTAGCCTGAGCCACTCACTCAGCCTCCGGTCGAAAAGCTGACCTGCTCCTCCTGTGGCGTTTTAGATTTTCTGGAGAGGACTGGTCTCTGGCCCTTCCGTGTTTTCATCTTCCTCAATTTCTTCGATTGTGAAGTTACCCAAGGCAGTTTCTTCGATCCTCTTACTCTCTCTAGCTGTACGTGCATGGGTCTTTCTGTGTACTCGTGTGTGCTTGTGTACACGTGTGTGTGTTTGTGTGTGTGTGGTTGTGTGTCCACTTTTCTCTCTGAACTTGCGCGTGTGTAGGTCTATGCATCTATTGTTCTGTCTGTCTACTTGTATGCCTTTCAATCTCCCCAAAAGAGTAGGAGAAGAAAACAAGGAGTCTGTCTATCTATTTGTCCCTGTCTCTGTTCGTGTCTCTCTTGCTGCTTGTTCATCTATCTATTCTTCTTCTTATTTCTGCTTGTGCACCTCTCTGGCTGTCTTCTGATTTCAAAAATAGTCCAGAGGGAGAAGTAAAATGCATACAAACACATGCATGACAACGCACATACCTACCTGGGGGAAGCAGCCGATCGTATCCGCTTCCCGCCTCCGGGCCGGCAAGGCTGTAGACCAAATCCTGTGCGCATCTACTGAGACGAGCCACAGAGATGTTCAAGGGAATCCGGTCGAAGAGCTGTCCCGCTCCTCCAGTGGCGTTCTAGATTTTCTTGACGAGACTGGTTTCTGGCCCTTCCGTGTTTTCATCTTCCTCAATTTCTTCGTTTGTGAAGTTTCCCAAGGTAGCTATGCTAGGAGGAAACTCAACCCCGACGTCTTGTTGAGGGAACGTGAGGTCTGCTGTTGGCAGATTTCTGACTCGAAAAGTCTGATTGGACCCAAAGGGACCTTCAAAGATGATGTCAATATCGGTGGGGGGCCCGACCAGAGTCGGGTCCAAAAAGTTTAACGTCGTGTTAAAGTCGAAAGGAGAGTCCCCGCTACAGGAGACGTTGCCAAAATTGGAGGAAATGAATTGGTCCAGACCCATCAGATTGCCTCCCGTGGGGATGAAGGAAGAGGGCCTGCAATCAATCACTCACTCCCTCATTCATCCACTCATTCACTCGCTCATCTACTCAGTTATTCACTGTCTCATTCTTTCATTTACTCAATGATTCACTCGCACTTATGATCAATCACGAGCTCAGCCCTACGTACACATCCATGTTCAATTTCTTCTTCATCAGACGGAGTGCCTAAAAGAGCAGGAGCAGAATTAGGCTGGCAGATTGAAAGGAAGTACTCGGCGTGCCCGGATGGAAGGAAGGACAACCACATTGAAAGGGGCCTCTTTTTTTTGCTTGCCGATGCTCGTCTTCGCCGCTTCTCTTCTCTTCTTTTTTGTTTTGCTTTGTCGTTGTACGCAAACAAGAGATGGACGGAAACAAAGAGACTAGCAGCTTGGAAGGCCATATGTATAACTCAATGACGAACTGACCCCGACAGCGCCTCTTCGACTGAAGGCGGAATCCCATTTCCTTTCAATCCCACGGACTCCCCATAAATGTTCTCAGGAGAAACCTTGCCCCCCAGCCCTGGGAAGATCTTATCAAACAGGTTCTCTGTGTCGTCAAGCGTGTCTGCAAGAAAGTCCGACGTGATGTGGTAGAGGATGTCCACTTGGTCCACAGTTGGGTAGGCCGGTGGGAAACTCCGACTGTTACTCTGTTGCAAAGTTTAACGTCTCAGACGCTCTGTTGCAACATCGGCTCCATCCGTCTGGGATATTTCAGAGCCTTACCGAGCTAGATAATGACACGTGCCCTCCACAATCTTGGCCAGCGGGCCCATGTCGTTGATTCGTTTAGCGTAACCTTCAAAGTCCGCAGCAGTGGAGGGGAAAGAGCCACCCTGCCCGACTGCACGGGCCTGATGCTGGAAGCATGAGTGGAGAACATCCGGGGAAAGTCCAACTGCCACAACAAAGAGGAGGGGGTAGAATCCTGTGTGCATGTCCACAGAGAGGCAGCGAGAGAAGGAAAAAAGAAGAACGCCGGCTGGCGCTCTGTTGTTTGCAACACTTTTTTGAACTTGCACTCTTCAAAACCGTCTGCGAAGTACAAGTTGTGCTGATACGACTATAATTCTGCTGAGGCTATACAAGAAGACCACAATCATATATTTGTCTGAAGAAGGCATCTGCAAGTGAGAAGGGCAGATCGTTTATTCACACATCCTTGCATGCATGTGTTTTCGATCGAAAAAAAGTCGTATATATATACGTAAAAAATATACTGCGCGCGTTTATGATACACGAGAGTGGGCGCGCGCTGCGCGCCGACGTTGTTGTGGTGGGTACTCCCGTTGTCGAGTCCGGCGTCGAAAGAGGGACACATACAAAAGTTCTTCTCTTTCGAGGCGTCGTGAGCGGCGCATGTCGGTTTATGCACGCTCCTCTTTTGCAATGCTATATACGATATTATTACTCAGAGAGACGGGAACTTGCCAACCATTCATTCATTCAACAATTGCCATGCAGTATGCAGATTAAGTTGTACAACTTAGTACAACTCAAGTGAAGTAAAGTGAACTTGAGTTTCGAAGGAAAATGATGTTCGAAAAGCTTCAGAGTAATTGTAGAGGCCGGCTTATCTAACTGTATGTATGTTATAATCCCGTGTATGCAGAACTTTTGCCAAAGTTGCATAACACACCTAATACCTAGTAGGTTAGTGCCTTAACCAGCCGTGTCATAGTTCATTTAAAAGTCCACGCGGGGCACAAACCTTGATTGTTTATGCAACCACGCATAGTATATAGGGCTCTTGACAGCGTTAGACCGTGAACTGCCCTCTGAGATGCACTCTTGCATTATATTTTTGTCTAAAATTTTTTTTGGCCGTATTAAATATAGCCGTTTTGTCAGCCATGCACTTCATTTGCATGTTGCTCCAAAGATGTATAATCATGCATGTATACAATTTATAACCACCAGCACTGTGTTTGCGACTTACTGTTTACACTAGCTTCATTCTTATATTGCTTTCATCTCACTGCGTGCTCTCAATGCCTCTCATTTGTTTTCTTTATCCCACTACACTCCATTCTCTCCTTCCCGCTTGCCTGTGTCATTGCATGATCCTCGTTGTCTGCATGCATCCTGCATGTATCCTCCAACTGCCCAAAATGATGCAGTCGTGTTAGCTCACTGCGCTAATCTGTTCACTTATGCAGGTCTATTGCTCGCATTCGATCATACATTCACTCAATGTCTATATATCAATCTCTATTCATTTTATCACCGCTTAATCCTATAATAATCGGTTTTACTGCGTGCTTTCGCATAACAATCCACTGCCCTGCCTATTTTGTTTTACTGTTCTCATTGCACCTTTATACGCCACATCTCTTCCACTGTTATCTAAGTTGCATCTTCACCGAGCCTTTCACCCTTATGTCAGCTCTCACATCGAGTCTCATTAAATCTCAGTCTTCTCAGTTCAGTGCTCTGATTTCAATGCATTGCCTCTTCCGACTGTATTCTCTCTCATGTTTGGTTCTTGCTTTTTTCTGCTCACAACCATCAACTCATTACTCTTATGCCCCAGCTATCACCCAGCGTAGACAGATGGGCATGCAGGCAGGCAGGTAGACAGGCAGGCAGGCAGGCAAATATACCAAACAGCATCAAACAGCAGAATAGGCAGACCCGTAAAATAAGAGAATGACACTGGCAAAATAGTAGAAAGGCAGAGAGATATACAAACATGCAGACATAGGCACTGCCAGGCAGGCAGGCAGGCAGACAGACAGACAGACACACAGGCTACTCTTTCAATAACCCTGTTTGCTCACATCTCATCTCTTCACTTGCATTTCGCTTTTCTTATCTTGCTTTTCTTATGCCATTTCTCTCAATTCCGACCTTTTGTCCGACCTCTCAGCTGTACCTATCTGTACATGCCACCCCACAAATAAACTATGAGATTCAGAAGTCGCAATCCCACTCTGCTTCCGTCTTGACGTTTCCTTCCAGCACGACTCAGCGTATTCCTGCCTACCTGCCTGTTGGCTGTCATGCAGGTATGCCTTCCTGTATGCTTGACCGCATTCCT
The DNA here is from genome assembly GCA_018398765.1 of Chromera velia. Taxonomy (NCBI): domain Eukaryota; family Chromeraceae; genus Chromera; species Chromera velia. Next base: position 10,423 of record JAHBMJ010005370.1, on the reverse strand, counting down.
AATTTTATCTTCTTTTCTGAGTGTACTCAAAGTTCTGCCTCCCTCAAGCTGTCTGTTTGACTGCTTCCTCATCATCGCAGCTAGGTGCCCATTCTGTCTGCTTAACTACCTCCCGAACTTTAATCTTTCTGTTTGCCTATGTTCACTGAAAAGTTCTGACTGAGCCGCCCTATCTAAGGACTGCCTTTAACAACTTGCTATCCTGACAACCTTCTACATTTCACTTTTCCACTCTTCTATCTTTTCTCCCATCACCTCTTCTGTCCTCTTTATCTGTTCTATGTTTCTTCTTTCTTTTTGTCACTGCTTTCTTCATTCTCTTCCCCCCTTTCATTTCTCTCTCCAGATGTATACCTCTTATTTTATATGTTTTTTCATAACAGTGCCTAAAAGTTATTTTAGGATAAGTTTCCTCGACACGATCGTACTCGATCGTCATTAATTCGTCAACATCGACCGCCATTTATTGAACATCGCTCTTTTATACATTTTTTTCATGATAGCGCCTAAATGGTATTGCATGGTAAATTTTCTTGACTTAATCATACTTGATCCATAAGTTGATCGTCAACATCGATCGGCATTAATTTATTGAATACAGTTATAAAAAGCTTTTATAATCAAGCTGTTTGAGAAAATTTTGGAAAATTTATACTAGTTACAAAACTTTTTTGACCAACTATTGATCGATCGATGAGTTCCATAGTTGGTACACAAAGCAATTATCAAAAAGTATCCTCTAAGAAAGGTTACAGAATGTGTTTAGCCGTAAGTTTAACGAATTTTAGAATATTTTATGATACAGCTCTTATTTAATCGACTAGTTGATTGATTGAATGCCTAGAAGGCAGCACGTCTGGTGTGTATACTAGATTTTAGAGCTGATATGACCAAAAAAAATAAAAATTTCATTTAGTTTTTTAGTAACAAAATATTTTTCAGGTGCAGCTTGACGAGTTACTTTCAAAAAACATAAAATTTTGGTGTGAGTTATTCATTGTGTTATAGATTACAGGGAAAAAATACATGTCGCTTCGTGATGTTACGGGTTACTCGGTTAGAGGTCATTTTGGGTCAGTAACCATCATTCAAAGTCCATCTTAAAAAGTGTTTGAAAGTTGTTTAAAACATGTTTAAAGACCTTATAATGGATGGTTACTCACTTTTTATCAGGGGTCAAAAATGGTTACGGGTTACTCGGCTAGAGGCCTTTTTATCAAATATTGAAGCGACATATCAAAATCATGCAATAATTGCAATTATTCAAGAACCATAAAGTGTTTTAACCTTTTTAAGATGTTTTTAGAAGTAACTTAAGCTAAACAATCGATTGGCACCACTTTTAACTTGAAAGTGCTAGGTGATCGATATATAAGGGGGGGGGGGGTACTAAAATCACTAAAAAAAAATAGTAACCATCCTGGAGTGCTGCACCCTAGTTGAATACGTAATTTTTTAAAGTCATAATAATGTTAAATGCATTCAGTTCAGTGAATGTATAATTAATGGATTTGGATACCAATAGTAGTTCAGGAAAAGATTTAGTAATCAGACCGTAATACTGCATGCTTATGTTTTTTAACGTTTTCCTTTAGCCCATACGTCATATTAATTAACACACTCACAAGAGTCGGGTGACAAGACCTTAGTCACTTCTGTGCGCAAAGCGCACGCACTCACTTGTATATAGAGAAATTTTTATGTGTCCCTTCTAGTTAGGCCCAAATGGCAACTATGTGCGTACAAATCACTACTTGGTTATAATTAAGCTAGTAAGATTTGGACATGATTTGGTCCCAAAATGTACATTTCTGCACAGGTGGTGCCCACGCAGTCATCTCAGATACGAGTATAGTATAGTAAGATACATACATGCATGCATGCGCACCATATGCGTGCCAACATCTCTCAACCCTATTATATACATAGCTCTGGATACGCGTCATTTACATCTGCCAACGTACTCACCAGTCTTAGCTGTTGTTTTTGTTTGGACAAGTCCCTGACAGTCATTCCAACCAGCTGTCTGTCTTTGACTAGCTTTCGCTTTCTGCTGCTTTGCGTCTACTGTTTTTTGTCTGTGTTCTTTGAGAGAAACGTCAAGCGCGAGAACCACTGGGAGCCTGCCAGTGTTGGGCGTCTCTACCTCTAGGAAGCGGGGCCTCGAAGAGATGGCTCTCGAGAAGGTACGTCTTCATGAAGGTTGGCATCTGCAGAAACTTCGCTAAGTCTCTTTTCCCTCTGTGATGCCTTAATTTCCAACTGGCCTGGGATTTCGTGTAGAAGAAGCAATCGAAAACTTTGCAACAAAAATGGTTCCAATCAAAATTTGTGTATGGAGAGAAATGTACCGCTACTGAATCATCAAGGCCTCGAAAGGTTTCATTTGGCCTCCACCTGCCTTTCTTCCCGCCCTGTCTTTCTTCGTAACTCGGCCGTCTGTTTCACTGCATGCGTGCCTTTTGCCATTCAGTCTAAGCCTCCATCTATATAGGTCTGTGTCAATTTCTAGTCTAAAAAAATCTTCATTTTTCCTCCATGAACTCTTCTTTGGTTCTGTCGGACTCCGTGTGGAAGATTTGTTGTCCTCACTCGTTCCCTCATTTGTGTGTGTTTCTGTCTGACTCAGAGGGAGAACAAAGATGAGGAATCTGATTCAGAAGAGCCCACAGTGACCCTGGGTCGGTCAACAGAAATTTCTAAGTGGCTACACATATGTGCATGCATGTATGTATGGGCACACATGCAATTCGGAATCCGCTCTCTTATCCTTTGAGCTTCATGCATTCCTTTGGTCTCTCGATCTCTGTTCTTCTGCCGGCTGTGTCTGAAAGGTTGACGCTTAATTCCTTTAATTCGCTGCAGATGTTCCGATCCTAGTGGTGATCGTCATGCGATGCCCCCTTCTATCAGTGGCCCATCACTCACTGATCAACGGACTGACTGATCCACAGTGAGTATGCGTTTGCATATTGAGTGGATTGACTGCAGATCGAAATCTGGGAAGGCGCGACTGAAAAAGGTAAAAGCCTCCAAGAAGAAAAAGATCATAAGAGAAGAGAGGTCAGTGTAGTGGCAGGGATTGCATGAGGGTGTGTAAATGTTTTCGTCATATTGATCTCTTTTAAAATGGTTGCTGTGTGGATGGATCGCGTGTATTGAGCATGTCCCGCGATATTTTAGTGGCGCACCTGCGAAATTCATCCTTTAGAGGTCCATTTTGAATTGAAGAGAGAGGGCACTCCGCATTCATTGTTATAACCTGGTAGTAAGACGCACCCAGCAATCTGTAGGGGTCTGCTCAATGTAGTTGTCTGAATGGTCAGTATCGGTTTCTTCTTTTTAGGGTTCTCCTTCGATCGAATGAGGTTGTGTTTGCATTTTTTTTGCACTCTTGATAATGTGCGCCGATTGGTACTTAGCCTGCATGAGTTTGTCGGTATTTGTTCTCACTGTGCTTTTTCTCCCCACTTTTCTTTGCATGATACCGGTGCTCTGAGGATCGACCCCTTCCTCTCTGCGTTGCCTGCCTGGATGACTCCTTCTCCCTCTGCTCGGCTGGAACTCTACTCGCGTGTCCTCTGGCGATCGTCTCTGGCCTCTCGTGGATGGTCCCCCTCAAGCAGTGAGGAGAAGGAGGAGAAGAAAGGTAAGCTTAGGCAGAAACATCGTTTGTGAATAAAAGAGAGAGGCTCGTTATGGGCTTTTGAACCTGAAATTTCTGCCTACTTATCTGTGTGAGCTCAATTATTATGGGTGCATGATATTGTGACCTCTTTTTCTTTTTGCTGAGAGAAAAAAATGGCAACTCGATCCAATTGACTTCAAGTTGCTCGCGCATACTTCATCCTTAATTCCTTCAAAGTGACGGCTTGTTCCCGGAATGAATTGATGCATCCTGATGCCCTCAGGGAATATGATTCGGGTGCAACACGATGGAAACCCGTTCAGCAAGACGATGCAGTTGTTCGTTCCAGGTGCCCTGTCAACGCGCCGCAGGGGCTCAAGTCAGTCGCCATGCAGTCACCTCTTTATGCGCGCCCTCGATCGGAAGAAGAAAAGAAGATCATATAGTACGTCTCTCTGTCTATCTGTGTGTCCCTCTGTCTACCACTGGCAGCTAGGATTCAGCCTAATATCGGCCTAATATCGATGCGTCCTGATGCTTTCAGATAACATAATCTACATACGGCTTGATGGGGACCCGTACAACAAAACGGTGCAGAAGTATCTTCCAGGTGCCCTCAGGCTATCCCGTAAGGGCTCAAGTCAGTCGTCATGCAGTCACCTCTTTATGCACGCCCTCGATCGGAAGAAAAAAGGAATAAAAGAAAATCATACAGTATGTCTCTTTGTCTATCTATGTGTATGTCCCTCTGTCTACCACTGGCAGCCAGGATTCAGCCTATCGGCCTAGCTGTCTGCTTACCCACCTGTGTATCTGCCTGCTTGTCGGCGTTCCTGCCTCTCTCAGAGACTGGCTGCCTGCCTTTCTGAATGTCTTTGTGATACTCAAAAAATAAAAGAGAGAGATACAGTCCCTCAATCTTTGCGTTCGTGAAAAACCAGAGAACTCTCACGCTTTGTGAATAATGAGTGCATGCGAATTTAAGAGATGCACGAAGTTTCATCTCACAATTGAGCGTAAAGGTCAGTATATGCAGCGCTTCTTTCTTTCTTTCTTTTTTTCTTTTTTTTTTCGTTGTCTTTCCCTGCTTGACCTCGTGTCTCTCTCTTCCTTGATCGATCCCCGGGTTGCTCTTGATCTTTTGTTTTCTTTGGCTTTTTCTTTGCCATCTGATATGTCTGTATGTGTTTCTTTCTTCGTTTCCTTTCACTCTGGCAGCTGTACATTTTCTAGGTAGTGAAAGATTGAACTACTGCGGAGAGTTGCTTTCTTTTCTCTCTCTCTCTGTGTGTGTGTGTGTGTGTGTGTGTGTATGTGTGTGTGTGTGTGTGTGTATATGTATGTGTATGTGTGTGTGTATATGTGTGCATGTGTATGTGTATGTGTGTGTGTGTGGG
>JAHBMJ010005362.1:55074-70074 GCA_018398765.1 Chromera velia | reverse complement strand
TCGTTGTCTCTTCTACATGTTCTTTGTGCCAATCGGTGTCCTTCTGAGTATAGTCTGACCATCCTCGGTCTTCCTCTCTCGTGTCTTGCAGGTACAACTCATGCCCCGTCACTTTTGTTTTGCCACTGGTCAGTAGATTCTCGTTCAGTTTTTTCGATACAGCAGTATTGTTTGAAGGGTCCGCATCTCGTCTAGAACCTCTCTGTTTGCTGACGTTTTGCGTGAATGGATCTGACAGCTCTTCTTCCTGCATTCCCGTCCTCAAAGAGGGACGTCCTTTTCTTTTCCTTCGTCGACTTTTCTTCGTTGAATCGAATGACTTGGTGCGGGATTGCTGTAGATTTGTTTTCTAAATTGATTCTATTAGTATTTACCTCGTTGGGACGAGTGACTTGTTGTCGCAGGAGTATTCGATTTTTGTGGAGGAATTCAAAAAACACAAGGGATGAGTGACTTGTTATTGCAGGAGTATTCGATTTTTGTGGAGGAATTCAAAAAACACAAGGACTCGGTGTGGATCATGAAGCCTGTAGGGAGATCCCAGGGGAAGGGCATCTTTCTTTTCGACAAACTTTCACAGATCAGGTCGGCAGAAAGGAAACATAGTGCACACACACACACACACAAAAAGTGCACCGAGGATCTTCAGAGGCATGCTGCCTTCATGGCCAACTGACGTGTGTGCATGATCTACTTCAGCGCGTGGCGGTTGGTTGTTTTTGGATTCTCTTGTAGAATCCCTCCTTTCCTGAGATTCTCCTCTTGCTACAGGTGGACTCCATTCGATGCTTGCTTGCTTTTCCCGCCCGTTTCCCCTCTCTGCTTCCTCTTCTGCTGCCCTTCTGATCTCTTCTGTCTTTCGTCCGTTCCCCTTTCTCTCTGTGTGCCTGCAGTGAATGGAAACGAGAGAGCCGACTCAGACAGCAGGAGAACAACCAACAAGTCAGTCAAAGAGCCAAAGAGCAACAATAAGAAAACGGAGGAAAGGGACGAGATAAGCCAAGGGCGTGTGTGTGATAGTGAACACGAAGACAACAGAAAGACAACAATACAAAAATAGAACAAATAAGCGGGGATAAGAAAAAGAACAAAAGGGGAGCAATCGGCAAGAAGGACGAGAGGACCAGACGAAACCTTCCCAGCTCTGGGACGGACTTTCAGTCCTCCGAGCACAGCTCCTCTTCTTCGACAGTCTCTTTTGCTTAGAGTAGTCCTGTGTGCCCCGTCGTGATCTGTTTCCTAGCTTTCCCTCTCTAGCTTCTTCCCAAAAGTTTCCATCCCCCACCGAGCATCCATACAGTCACTGTATCTGCACTCTTTATACGCTTTTCCGTCCGTATGCATACCCCGTAACACTTTGCCTTGAAAGTCAACGTCCCTCGATCGCTCTGCAGGTTGCCCCGGTCGAGTCCTATGTCGTTCAGAGGTGGGTATGTCTGTTTGTCTGTGCAGTTGAGACAGGAGGCACGAGTGGAAGAGAGGATGTTCAATTAGAGAATGAAGCTCTCGCACGTCGTTGTTATGAATTGGAGTGCCAGTGACCCGGTTGTAGAGGATCTGCTTTCCTTCCAATTGGTCTCCTTTCTTCATCTGCTCCTATCTCTGCATGCATTCTCATTCCTCATCTGACAATAGTAGGAAGCACATTTGGACAATCGCACTTCCTACATTACGCAGTTATGCACACGCAATCACTCTCTGAGCCTTTTTCCAACTGAGTGGCTTCCCTTGCGCGTCTGTCTGTGTGTGCAGATACGTCGAAGAACCCCTTCTGATTGGAGGGAAGAAGTTTGATTTGCGTCTCTACGTCCTCGTCACCTCCTACGCTCCTCTCGTCAGTCAATCAACAGAAGCAGCGGAAGGCCCCGCCAGGGAGGGTGCAACAACTGATACGCATAAATACGTGTGTGTATTCATGCCGTCATTCATACCGGTTTTGAGGATGCCTGTGAATCTGCATAGAGTCAGATGTACGATCCAGCGATCCAGCTGAAGCCATTTAAAAGTGTGTGGACAGACACCTTTGTTTCCAAGGGTATTTTGTCAACCAGACACAGACACACCTCTGCGAACGCGCGCACGTCTCATTTTTCTTTTATTCTCTTTTGTCCCTTTCCTCTCGATCATTCTCTCTCTCTCTCTCTCTCTCTCTCTCTCTCTCTCCCGCTCTGTGCGTGGGTGCGTGCCTGTGCAGACTGCGTACCTGTACCGGTCTGGGTTTGCCCGACTCTCGCACACGCACTTCTCCATGGCCTCGATCGAATCGATGAACAACATCTCCATGCACCTCACCAACGTGGCCGTGCAGAAACAAGTCAGTTGAATTAAGGGCCCTTCGAAAGCAAACAGTGGTTCTTCCTTCCTAATTTTTTTCCTTTCGTCGTCCTCTCCAGGGATGTCCCTGCAGTCTCTTTCATGAATGCACCCCTCCGTACCTTTCTATCCGCACTGCATGGATGCAGACTGCGAACTACGATACAGACAGGGGAGGGAAGTGGCCGGTGAGACAACTGAAGCTCCATCTGATCTCCAAGTAAGCAGCTGCATGCGTGAGGCGAGAGATAAGAAAGAAGACGACGACCGGATGAGCTGTTGTGGCTTCGGAGTCATTCTTTTTCAATTTTAAACCATCTTGGATGCAGAGAGAGGAGCTCAAGAAAGCTGGTTGATAATTTTTGTTTTGGCCTTCCATGGCTGTTTGCCCTTTATGAGAGTCTCGCCCCGCCCTCTTCACCTCTCTCCGCCAACTTTTTGTGCGCTTCTTTTGTAGTTCAATCTTTTTGTCTTTGTTCATTTAGCTTGTCTCTCTTGTCAACTCCTCCGGACCGGTGACTATCCGGCCGATACACACGGATTTGTCTATCACCAATATTTTTGCACCCACCCACCCACCCGTGATCCCCTCCCCTGGTGCTTGTTGATTGTGCAGATTTGGAGCCGAACCGACGGCGGAACTCTTCAATCAGATCGCATTGATCATCGTTCGCTCTCTCTGTGCGGTACAGAAGGTCAGACAGAGGCTGATGGATTGCTTGACTGCTTTGTGCAGGAGGACAGCTTGACAGATAGCTGAATGCGTGTGTGTGTGTGTGTGTGAGAGAGAGAGAGAGAGAGAAAGAAAGAAAGAGAGAGAGAAAGAGAAAGAGAAAGAGAGAAAGAGAGGAAGAGAGGAAGAGAGAGGAACGGGTAGACGGAAAAAAGCTTTCTTGATTCCCGTAAGACAAACAAAACTTCAGAGCAAAAACTCAATGGCAATGCACCTCACGGCACATTGGAAAGAAGGTGATCAAACTGCCTGCTGCGAAGGACCCTCTGATGGTCTTGGTCAATTTTTGTCTTAGAAGATGGCTTTTCGGTAAGTGACTTTTCTAGGGTGCAGTCATCGTCAAATTCTCTTCCACATTCCACATTTTTGTCTCAAACTGTCCACAAACCCTTTGAGCATTCGTAAGTGACTGCAGTCGATGATCAACGACAAACACTGTTTCGAGCTCTACGGGTATGACATTCTGATTGACGCCAATCTCAAGTGAGTCCTTTGAGTGTCTCTCTGAGTGAGTGGGTGGACAGAGATGCAAAGGAGAATGAGAAAAAGAAAGGCGGTGTTCCTCTCCGAGTGCAGACACCACGAGAAAAAAAAAAAGAGCACTCGAATCGATGAAGGAAAATCAGAGATCTAGCAAAACATGGAGAGAACAAAGGAGAGAAAGCGATGTTGTGAATTGATGTGACGGCACTGACGTTAATTTTCCGTGTGTGCAAAAGAAAAAGGTGCATGTTGATCAAACCGTTTGGGAGGGACAGAGCCTGTTTGTTGCCTTTCTCTCGTAGCGTCTTGTTCATCCTCAGCCGCCGCCTGCATTTTGAGATTTTAGATCTTTCTTTCCACCCCCCCCCCCACTTTTGCAGGCCGTGGCTCCTGGAGGTCAACGCTTCGCCTGCCCTGACAGGTCGGTCGCGAGGTTTGAGTTGCACCTGCATCTGCTCTCATCGAACCATTCATTCTGTGAGTGCGAGTACGTTCCAAGAGAAACAGAAAAAGACAATCCACAGGCTCTTCACTCAATTGGAATGTTTCCCCACTTTTTTCATACCAGGGCCTTTGCGGTCCTTTCCAATCGACTGAGCGGAGAGACAAAAGAACGAAAGAAAATGACTGAGCGCTGTCTAAAGCACAAAAAAAGCATGGATGCTCTGTCAATCTGACCGCATCGTCAATGCAGAAGGGGCAAAAACAGTAGAATCTCTCTGGCCGTGATTTTCGCGAAGAGTGTGTCGGATTGCGAGGACACTCTTTACGTGCGATAGCGGACAGTCTTTTTGAGTCATGAGAATTTAAGCCACCCGCCTGAAGAGGAAATCTTTTGTTTGCTTGCACATTTGCATGCGTGCAGCAAACACCCAGGAAGACTACGACCTCAAATTCGGTCTTCTTGATGATCTCTTCACAGTGCTCGACCTCGAGAAGGTGTCAGTCAGTCGGGTTGTCTCTGTTTATCTGCCTGCCTGTCTGTGGTACTTTCATGGAGTGCCTGTGAATCATCTTGTTGCCTGCCTGTCTTGCTGACTTACTTGCTGGCTAACTGACTAACTGACAGGCTGACTGACTGACTGAACAAATGTCCATCAGGTTGTGGGGCTCGTTCCATAAGAGTGCAGAAAGGACATTTGTGCTCAGATAGAAACACCTTTCCATGCCCAACTTCTCAGTCAAATTTTCGCTTCTTTCTTGTCTTGTCTTTGGAGGGCTTTCAATTTTGATTGCGCTTGTGAATGCTTTCTTGATCTGATCTTTTCCTTCCAATGCGCCTGCCTGCAGCCTCGCAGGGACTTCCAACACCCAAATCGGAGGGTTTGATTTGCTGTACAAGGGTCAGCTGACAGCGTCATGCATTGGCAGCAGCAACCGGAGAGCAGTCAAAAAATACGATTCAAGTATGCATCTCTGTAGGACTTATTTGTCTGAAGTCCGTTTTATTTTCAATTCATTCTGATATCAGATTCGACCCCTCACCGCAGAAGCATATGAGAGGACGACAAGAAAGTTTGTGGTGGCCAAGTCGACCGATCAGCAGTCTATGACCTCATTGTTCCTTTCGGCCTGCAGGCAAAGGGGGGGCATGGGGGGGTAAAAAGGATCTGATTCAAAGGCTCCGCCCCCCACGTTCATCAATATTCCTTACTTGAGTTCTGGCACGAATATGTCTGCAGGCAGCATAGGACAGCCCCCTTCAGCACCGTTGAAGAATTATCTCGGTAGGCCAGGTGACCGGCCTTTTTGGTCTTTTTTCAATATCTTGTGAGATGACTCCTTATCCTTCCAGAGTTCCCTCTTTTCTTGCTTGCAACTCTCCTTTGTCACGTCAGGCACTTTTTGTTTTCTCTTTGTATCAGTAGGAAGAGAACCCTGTTGAAGAACAGAAAACACAGAATACAGAGGCAGTCTATTTCCCCTTTATTTCTTTTTTGTATGGGCTGGGGAGGTTTCTCTGTGCCGGGGCCTCTTTTCTTTCCGGGCTGTCCGTTTTGCCCCTCTCCTCTGACTTTCTGTCGATATGTGCGTCTGTCGGTGAAAGAAAAATGATTAAGCTAGGGGGGAAGCCTCATTTGCTTTTTTCTCCCTTCGAAACCGAGAAAGATGTACAGTTTCAGAAGAAGAAAAGCAGGAGAGAAAAAGACGCTTAGATTCTACCCATCTCTGTGTCTGTGGCAGGATGCCAAAACAACCGAAAGAGCCAACTGAAGAAGCTTGCTAGGCAGACTGCAATCAGACTCCAGTCAGCACCCCCAGGACCGGCACCTGGAGCCACCTCTGCAACAGGTCTGTTGCTTTTGTGTAGTAGAAATGCGGGTATGTATGTGTGTATATTTGTGTGCATTGAAATTTTGAGTGATTGGTTGTTCCAAAAAATTGCTCTCGTACAGGATGGCTTGTGCACGCTTTCTTTCGTTCCTTTTTGTCTTTCACGGCACAGCGAAGGTAAAAGGACTGACGCACTGTTTCTCTTATCTTATTATAGTATCGAGATCGGAATAGATTGATGGTCCCCTTAGCTCCCATCTGAATCAGAGAGATTGTCTTATGAATGTCGGAACATCATTGCTCACGTCGTCTTCTGTCCCTGTGTGTTTACAGGTCCACTTGGCAGGAAGGGAGTCGGGCGGCCTGTCGGGGGCCAGCGGGAGAAAGACAGGGACAGAGACGATGATGATGCCCCGCTGCCCCCCAAGGCAGAGAGGCGAGTCTTTAGGACCTAACCATGAAAAGATGTGTCGCGAATGTGAATTTGCCAACCAGCTAACCAACCGGCTGACAAATTCAGTTGTGCGGTCGACGTAGTCAATTCAATGCAGTAGCTCAATTAAACATGAATTTGTACTGTCGTATACTAACTAATTTGAACTAAAAACCTTACCAACTGATACATAAAATTATCAAAACAATGATTTTGTTACTGTTATTAAATCGTAGGTAACATGATATATCAGCTTTTAAAATTACGTTAGGACTTATAAACGTGATTCATGCACATTACCTCACTTTTAGTAAGCTCTAACAATTATTCTAAGCTATGACGAGAGTGCTCTTGGGCACCACTAAATCACTTTTACTATCACTATCACTCTATAAGTTTAGTATGATAATGAATACAATAGAATACAACAAACATATATATTATATGATGTACATTAATTACTATAAGTATATAGTAATATTATAACCGTTAGATAGCTATAACTACCACTACCTAGACCATTACAGTAAGTGGTTCTCTGAATGCATGCAGATAACTCAGGCTGGCATGCAGGTCTAGGGCTCCGGCCCCGAACACAATGTAATCCTGTAATCATGTCACAACCAGTTTCACAAACTTTTTCATATATTCACTTTAATATATTTGTATTTACTTACTTGGAACTTCGAGAAATATCTTCCACCTAAGGTCCAAAGCCAATCAATTAAGCAATTAAATTAATCAGTTGATCATAGTAAAACTCTGTTATAAGATGAATAGTACAATGCTATATGGTGGTCCAAAGGTACGTCTGACCTAGAAGCGTCAGTGTTCAATCTAGCCAGTCAAACAGTCTGTTGATCACTTCATGCACCAGGCTGCTCAAACCATTAACTGCATTTATTTGGCTTCATCCCATAGCAGCCTCCACTAAAATTGATATGATCGTGCGCGCTCTTTCCATTGTTATGGCCCGGCGGCAAGCCGTCTCCGAGCCGGTCCCGGTACCTATACTATGCGCGCTCACGCCCCGGTAGCACCTCTTGCGCCGCCACATGTACAGCCCGACGTCTCAGCCCCCGGCACACCCCTCACACATGCCCATCTGCCAAACTGACGTCCACGCTCAGTTCCTTGGCTGAGTACTCAGGCCTGCATTAATCAGTTGAGAAACATGCATAGATGTTGGTATACCACGACCGACCAGATCCAACCAGTCACCTGCCCAGCACTACCTCCTTTGTCCACCTTGTCCACGTCTACTTAATTTGTTTCTCACCTTGAAGCTCACTAACTTTTCTACTAACTCCTTCTCTAACTCATCCCTCACACATGCCTATCCACTCCCAGGCCTCACTTCATTTGCATTCTTCTTCTCTTGAAGTCGGCAATTGCTTTTTTGCGTGTAACAAATTTTCTGCCGGTTTCCATGAGGCATCTTCCTTTCTGAATCCCTTCCATCTCACCAAATAATGCGACTTTCTACCGATTCTTCTCCATTCCAATACCTCCTCCACTTCATACTCTGGTCCTTCAAATCTAGGGAGTCTGACTGCAGGTGGAGGATCTCCCGGCTCTCTATTATACTTCTTCAAATAGCTTACATTCACTACAGGGTGAATATACATACCTGCCGGGAAGAGAAGCTCATACGCCCCTCTTATCACCATTCTCTCTACCTCGAAGGGACCAAACCAAATTGGCTCCAACTTTCTTTTTAATTTGTCCTTTCGGTCTCTTTTCTTGTTCAAAGAACTCTCTGTGCACCAAAACTTAATCTCCAGGACCAACTTCCAATTCCCGGGGCCTGCAGTGTCGATCATAATAGCGGGTTGCTGTCTCTCTGGCCCGCTCCAACAATTCCTTCGCCTGAGCGATCTCTGCCTTGTGCCTTGCGACGAAGTCTGCTGCAGAAGGCGACAACGAGCTTCCCCTGATCGGCACTACAGGCAGACGAATTAGATCAAACCCATGAATCTGTAAGATGAGAGACCAGTCACAGGATGAACACTGTCTCTGTAGGCAAAATTATATGCAGGCAAAGCCTCGGCCCAGTTTTCCTGATGGTCCATCACAAAACATTGCAATATCTCCCTGATCGTCCTATTGTCTCTCTCTGTCTGTCTATCTGTCTGTGGGTGTCGAGAGGAACTTATTTTTATTTTTGAATTCCACAGCTTCTGTAACTCTCGCCAGAAGGCAGAAATAAAGCGAGGATCACGATCAGAGACGAGCGACCGAAACATGCCAACAGAATACACCACTCTTTCAAACACAACAGACGCAGTTTCTTCTCCTGTGATCTCTTCCCACACTGGAATGAAGAATACATCTTTTAACAGACGGTGAACCACAGACAGAATTCCATTCACAATCTTTCCCTAATACAATGTCCTCGGCAGACCAAACAGGAAGTTGAGAGAAAAACTTTCATATACAAATTCAGGGATGGGCAGCGAATTCAGCAAACCTAGTTTAAATTTTTTTGTGTTGAATGCTTTGCTCTCTGACATACATCACAGCAAGCCACGTATTTCTTCACTGAGCGGTACATGTTAGGCCAGTAAAACTTGTTGTTCACCTTCAAAAAAGTCTTCTCTAGCCCTAGGTGTCCGCCCAACATAGTGTCGTGGTGCTCTGAGATGATCTGTCTCTGCAATATATCAGTAGGGATGGCCAGACGATTTTTGAAATACAGGAGGCCATCCATAAAAGTGAATGATTGAATTCTTATTCTGAAGTGTCGAGGCACCGGCTCTTCTGGATGCCTAAGCACCTCATACAGTTCTTGAAAGAATGTTTCCTTCTTATATCCTCTCTTGATCTCTCTCAGAAACTCTTCATCCATGTCCACTCTCATTTCTATTCCCACCAGAATTCTTTTCTCTCTGTCTTCTTCTTCTTCTTCACTCTTTTCCTCAATGTTTTCTCTTTCTTCCTCTGTCTTTCTTTTCTTCTCTGTTTCTCTATTCTCTTCTGTCTCTCTATTTGCCTCTGTCTCTCTCTTCTCCTCTGTCTCTTTGTTTGCCTCTGTCTCTCTCACTGGCTTTCTACTCAATGCATCCGCCACCCGATTTTTCGATCCCGGCATATAGCAAGGAACGATTCCAATCTGATCAAACAACATCACCCAACGACGCATACGTGGAAACATTTGCATCCAATCAGCAGTCGACGTAATCGTTTTCAAAAATTCATGATCGCTCCACATTTGAGTAGTGCAAGAGACATACGGATGCCAAATCTTTACAGCAAACACACACGCCAAAAATTCTTTGTCTTTAATATGGTAGTTCTTCTCTGCGGGGCTCATCGTTCTTAATGAGAAGGCACATGGACGCAGAATTCTGGCCTGTGGGTCCTTCTGCATCAACGCCGCCGTGAGCGTTGAGGTCTTTTTGCAGGCATCTGCAAAGACCTCAAATGGGTGGGTAGGTTCAGGAACAAAAAATTCCGTCACTTTCTTCACGGCTTCCTTCACTGTCTCGAAGCTCGCTTGCTGCTCTTTTTTCCATTCAAACTTCACCTTCTTTTTCAGCAAGTGATACATCGGAGCAGCCTTCTTGCTGAACTCGAAAATAAATCTTCTCACCCACAACGCCAAGCCAAGAAAAGAATGTAATTCACTCGTGCTCTTTGGTACAGACCAGTTCTCAATTTCCTCTATTTTACTTCTCTCTGGCCTCACTCCCTTTTCTGAAATCTTCAATCCAAGAAAAACAACCTCTCTTTGAAAAAAATGATATTTTGAAAGCTTCGCGAACAATTTCGCTTGTCTCAATAAAAATAAAAACCGAGACCTTATATGCTCTTCTCTTATCCGCGAATAAATCAAAATATTATCAATGAAAACCGACACGTATCGATCTAAACACTCATGCAATATATACTGAATGAGTCTCATTGCTGCCAGTGGAGCGTTTGTCAACCCAAAAGAGACAACCAACCACTCAAAATTTCCATACTGTTTCGTGAATGCTGTTTTCTGGATGTCTCCCTCCTTTACTCTCATTTGATAGTAGTACTGTCTGAGATCAAGTGCAGTGAAGAATTTTGCCCCATGCAGCCGATCAATGAGGTCTTGTAGGTGAGGGAGTGGGTGTTTGTCTTTGATTATAATTCTGTTCAGTCCAGTGTAATCACAACACATCCTCATGCTTCCATCTTTTTTCTGTACAAACAACACTGGAGCTGTATACGGAGAGTATGATAGGCGAATGAATCCCTGTTTCAAATATGTATCCACCTGCTTTCTCAGCTCATCCAACTCACCAAGAGAAAGACGGTAAGGTGGGCGAGCTGGAGGTGGGTGGCCGGGTTTCAAATCGATCTTGAAATCCAGCCCTTCGCCCCGAGATGGAGGTAATCCTGAAAGAGAGTCAGGAAAGAGAGTTGCATTCTCCACCACAATTCTTTTCATGTCGACGGGCATGGACGGTTTTTAAAGAAACTCATGCACCTCACTCAAATCAGGCGAAGAGAAAACAGGATGGTCAGCCGGGAGCAAAAAAAGAAAGTTATTCACTGTCTCACTACCCCCCTTTCCTTTTTCTTTCATCTCCACATTCTTTTCCCCCTCATATATTTCATGAAGCCCTTGAACTTGACATGCACCGAACTTATTAGGAGAGGATCTTGTCTGCAACCGCAGAATGTGGCAGACCGCCCCCTTCCGGATTGCTCGGCATGCCTGCATAGAAGAGAGAAGAGGGGGACAATCTAAAAATTCCTCCTCCTCTTCAAGCTCTGCATCAGGTACCCAGTAAATCAATTTCCCCTTGAATCAAAAACGTAGACTTTGAGATGACCACTGTAGCTCTGGCTCATACTCACGCCCCCACTTTGTTCCCAAAATTAAATCATATTCCTCCAGGTTGGCCAGCATAGCATCTACTGTCTCTTAGTACCCTTAGATGCTGACCGGCACAGAGGGCGCACACTCCCGAACCGTTTGCGCTTTGATCGCCTTCTTCGAAGCTTTCAGCACCCTATATACCGGAGTTGCTCGTCTTAATCTACACACATGGATGCGGTGGGCATGGGCAAATCTGCGATCTAGATAAATATCATCCACTCCGGAGTCAATCAAAACTCTGACAGGCACACCTGCCACTCGGCCAGAGTATATAAACAACCCTGGATGAAAGTCTAAATCAGAGAACAAATCGAGAGCGGAATTCAACTCTGTGTCACACGTGTTTATGTTTTCGATGGGAATGTCAAACTCTTGGGGATCCCCATATATTTCTGTGCACTGACCACACTGACTACGTGTTGGGGGTACTTCTCCCTCTTCATAGCCCTCGTAGATCGTCCGGACTCCAGATCGTCCACCGTCACGGCCATGACCACGCTTTCCATGACCACCACGCCCTCTGCCCCGAGGGCCCGAGTCTCTGTATCCCCCCTTCCACTGCGCCTAGAAGGAGGAACCCTGCTGAGGATTACCACCGCGTGCCCACTGCCTTTCTCCTCCTTGCCCCCATCTCTACGAATCTACATGGGAGTTGCCATAATTTGCCCAGCCCTGTGGCCCTGGGCATCTGTTGGCACTATGACCAAACAGGCGGCAACCGAAGCACCGTCATTCTCGGATGCAACGGGCTCTCTTATCCGGTATGAGTGGTGGTGGGAGCGAACGGACCCCACACAAATCCATCGGGATGGGCCCTTCCTCAGGGATAAGCGACTGGTTACATTAACCGCTCACCCCTCCACTCTCGGGAACGTGCAGACGGAAATCTCGGTGTCCGCCACCTTTCGCTCGGGAGAAGAGGAAGGCTTCGATCTCGGCTGCCTCCTTCTGTGTTTCCAACAGAGTGTGTGTCTTCGCCTTCACAACGTTGAAGGCGATAGAGTTCAGCAGTCCTTTGATATAGTCCTCGACAACGTCTTCCTCCCACAGGTGGGGAAGCTGGCCCACCAACTGAGAAAAGGCCTCGTTGTACTTCTCCACCCCTAAGGCTTCAGTGCAGCAAAGTGCCTGAAGCTTTGCCTGAGCGATACTCCTCTCTATGGTCACCTTTAGTCTCTCCGTGAGTTCAGTCTTCAGCGACTCCCAGTTCGAGAACACTCCATGCTCCTCCTTGTACTTCTCATACTATTTCCTTAAATAGGCCGGTAGCCGGCCTTTCGCCATCTTTATTTGCTTCGATTCCCTCACTTTGTTCAGCTCAAAGAAGTCTTCTACATCCTTCAGCCATCTCTGAAGCTCTTCCCTCTTGCCAGCTAGGGTATTTCACTTTGATGGAGGTATACTAGGTTTTATAGTAAAAAACCTTACAAAAAAACAGTTTTTACATATTTTTTTAAATAGATTCCTAGTTTAATTGTGCTAAAAAGTCATTTGAACACATAATCACATGTAAAATCCTTGGTTCGGTAAGGTTATATTAGGTTAAGGATAGGTTTAGGGGTCGTTGCCAATGCAGGTTCGGATACAAGGTTACAGAACCTTCATTTTAACGTTGTCATCTTTTGAAACCTGCTTAAACCTGCCAATACCAGTATTGACATAGTATAAACCAGCCTCAAACTGTTCAAAACAAACTTAAAACTGATGATTTGACTCTTCAAAACTGTTATTGAGACACCTCGATCGTCTCGGCAAGCTAGGCAGCGCTAGGCAGTCATGCACATGGGAAAAACATTGTCAAATTTCGATAAATTTGCGATAGAGTATTCAAGCTGGCAGACAAATGGAATCAGAGACAACAGAGAAAAGAGTGTGATGGCAATAAAAGATCGAAAGCAGAAAGGCGCTGTGGCTGTTCGAGAGAGCCTTTTTCTCAGCTTTTCTCCCTCATGTCTTCTCTGCTTAGCCCTCTGCTGTCTTGCTTGTAGTTACAGAGCCCAAGCTCTCCTCCTTTGCTCCCCTACGTCCCTCTGCTGCACTCATACTGCTAGTGACTTTAGTCTGATTTGCAGCAACAAGATAATTGCTCCCACAGTGGCCCATAAATTTCTGGCAGCGCACAATGTCGGAGTTTGTGATCCACATCATGAAATGACTCTCCTTGGCCAGCTTTCTAGCAAGCTCACATAGTGTACACGTTAAAGCCACACGCACACAGTCACGGTAGCTCTTGTCATCCATGTCAGGGTCCCAGTGTCTCTTTTCAGTCACTTTCAGATTGACGTAGGCTGAGTAATTAAGGTTCATACCCTGTTTTTTCTGGTTGCATTTGGTAGTTTTGGTTGGGGGGGGGGGAACGGTGAATAACGATGAGCTTGCTCGTGTAGAAAGTCAGTTTAATGATATGATTAAGCATAAAAGTGATGAAAAGGGTGAAAGCTGAAGGAGAGTTGAGTCATATGGTTTTAAAATCATGTCTGCTGGTATTAATGAAGTGATTTGAAGCAGATTATACCAGGTTATATAAGGTTTAGGTAGGTTAAGTGTTAGGTTATATAACGATGTTTTTACTATACTCTTAGAACCCTAAGTGGCAACATGATGAAAACCTTAAATAACCATCATAAATCATGATGCTACAAATCTTTTTTTAGGTTTATGAAGGTCTTTTTAGGTAAAGAACTACATTGAGCATATTTTTAGATGTCTAGAGTGTTTTACATACTTGAAGGGGGGGGTATAACATTAATTTTTATTATTTTTTTTTTTAGTGAAATACCCTAGCTTGCTAGAGAACACCAGCTTGGCGGGGAGCTCCATAACCTTGCTCGCACAGTGACCGGGACCAGTGTCAGTGCTCGCACTAGCAGGCGAGCTCTAAAGGATTGGAGGGGAAACCTAGGACGATAGAGAAAGGCCTGATTGGACAGCTTGAATAGCCTGTCCTTGTGCCTCCAAAGCCTGTCCCTGCAAAGTCAATTATTGATCCTGCAAGGCCTGCGTTTTCTAAACGATGCGCATCGAATTGAACAATGCTTCAAGGGCTCTAAACACTTCTGGAATGCCCGGAGCCCCAACATTCTGCGCACCTTCTATCAGCGTATCGAGCCGAAGGAAGGAAGAGCAATTCTTAGTCTAAAGTGACACTTGAAAACTTTTCTCTCCACCCTTATCTGAGGCTAGAAAAAGGCTCTGACTGCCAACTATAAGATGAATAGTACAATGCTATATGGTGGTCCGAAGGTACGTCTAACCTAGAAGCGTCAGTGTTCAATCTAGCCAGTCAAACAGTCTGTTGATCACTTCATGCACCAGGCTGCTTGAACTATTAACTGCATTTCTTTGACCTCGTCCCATAGCAGCCTTCACTAAAATTGATATGATCGCGCACGCTCTTTCCATTGTCATGGCCCGGCGGCAAGCCGTCTCCGAGCCGGTCCCGGTACCTATACTATGCGCGCTCACACCCTGGCAGTACCTCTCGCGCCGCCACATGTATAGTCCGACGTCTCAGCCCCCAGCACACCCCTCACATCTGTGAAATTGAAACGCCGCGTTATGTAGAACCATAGTAGAAACCATAATTTAGTCCATAAACAAATCTGTTATAAACCAGAGTTGAGTGCCAAACAGGTTATACTAAATCTAGTACTAAATATTAATCTGGAGTTCAACAATCCTTTTTATTTACCGTATTTACATTTTTTTATATAATTCTTTTTTGAATACCTCATTATTTTCCATTTAATGTGAGTTTATTGCAACTGTGATACTAGCTTGAATGCAAACACGCTCTAATCTTCCCTGCTTTCTCGAATAAACTCGACGGCCAGACCCCCCACCTCCCAAAAACGTCCTACTCTCCCCTGCCCCCCTTTCCAACTTGTCCAACAACACTCTGAGACAAAC
>JAHBMJ010005362.1:45074-50074 GCA_018398765.1 Chromera velia | reverse complement strand
AGGAGAGAGAGGATGAAATGTCATTGAATGCGGAGATAAGCACCAAAAAGAAGCAAAGTTAAATCATATCGGACAATCTGCCTGCTTAACTGTATACCGTTGTCTCTGTTTGTCTGTTCTTGTCTGTGTATTCCGTCTGTCTGTTCTTACATGTATCTCTGTTTGTCTGTTCTTGTCTGTGTATTCTGTCTGCCTGTTCTTGCATGTGTCTCTGTTCACCTGTTCTTGTCTGTGCGTTTGGTGTATGTGTGAGTGTGTGTGTGTGTGTGTGTGTGTGTGTGTGTATGTGCGTGGTTACGTGCTATAGACTTTCTTATAGTCCTTGTACGTGTCAGACCTCGGGGCGTCCTGCTGCTCCTCCGACTGCAGGTGGGAAAAAAAAAGGAAGAAAGACAGAAAGAAAGAAAGAAAGCACACAAAAAGAGAGAGAATGTATCGGAGAGAGAGAGAGAGAAAGGAAGGAAGAAGGAAAAAAAAGGAAGGAAGGAAGAAGAAAAGAAAAGAAAGGAAGGAAAAAGGAAAGAAAAGGAAGGAAGGAAGGAAGAAAGAAAAAAAAGGAAAGCTAACAACAAGACTTGAATTAATTAGCAAGTAAGAAAAGCAGTCAGAAAATCAGCCAAAAAAGACTGTATGAGTTGTGGATGCAGTCGCAACTCCTCGATCGATCGATCGATTGCGTAAGTCTTCGATCGATGAATTTTCAAATGTCAACAAGGGAATGAACAGTCGAAAAGCCGACATGACACTGTGAATGCTATTTCCAAGAACTTCGTTCTTCTTATGCATGCATTCTGTCTTATTAGCATATTTATATCACACGCTTCGATCCGTTGCATGGACCGTTGAAGCTCGAAATCATGCATGAAGAAAAATTGAGTCATTTGTCCAATATTCAACGAATTTAGAATAAAATAAAGCATTGAGAAGGGATTGGGCAAAGAAGACGCCCGCATCAAGATGAATAGAATGTATAGTCATGCAAAAAAGGGACACAGTGTCGAGCATCACTGCATGGTAATCTTAAACGGCACAACGACGCAGCGAACAAAGGGGGCAAAACTTAATAAAATCGAAATCCCGCGGTTTCGAAAACCAAGAAAGTCAAAAAATGAAGAAGCGAGTGCATGAAGAGAGAGAGAAAATTAAATGGTTTGCTTGACGCTGCATGCTATCAATAATATGTACTCACTCACTTCCGGATTGAGGGTGTGCTTCCAGGCTCGCGGTGGTTAAAGTCTTTCCCACTCCTTCCTTCTGCACCAGTAATGGATGAAGCGAACATTCCTGAGTTCAACCATGGAGACATTCCAAAATCAACACCATACACCCCGCAGTTTGGTCGGCTTTCGCAGTAGGCATTGAATCAGACATGGATCGACGTCAAAACCTCTCAATGGAGCGTGCTGGGCAAAAGTGTGCGTTGGTTTCTGTCTGACTAGCTGCCGGGCCCCATAAAGCTGCTGCTGCATGCATGGACAGCCCTCCGTTGGAGCTGAGTCATCAAAAAGACTTGCATGCGGTGAGTGACTAGCTGTCCCACCCACCCACCGGCTCAGTTCTGTGATATACTCTTTGTAGGTGACTTTGCGGGACTGAGTCCCGCAGCAGATGAGGATCTCGCTGGAAATCCCTGGGGGGTTTTAGCCTGTGAATAGCAGGAAGGCAGGCATCCAAAGATGTCAGTAGATAGTCAGAGAAATGAGTCAAAGCTGGCAGCAGGAGGGGAAACATTTCGGCTCGTCTGGAAACGCCTGCATGGAAAGAAAAGGAGACGGAAAGGAGAAGAAGGTGTATCATCACACATTAGCTGATGTAGAAGTAAAAAAGAATTCTGTCAGAGGAAAGCTAAGAACAAGAAGAGATCGGCTATCTGTTTCCAGGACTGAGAAAATTATGAGGGAAAGAGGAACACCATAAGGTAATACTATAGCAGCACAGAAAAAAACGTGAGAGGGAATAAGGAAAGGGAAAAGACAATCAAAGAATATGCCACAAGTAGGACCTACCTTCCTCCGCTGGGAGGGTGTCTGCATAGCTGCAGTTCTCCATTTCTAAAGCTCTAGCTGACGGCAAAATGCGATCAAATGATGTCTGCTGGGTCCTAGAGGCCTGCTCGTTTTACGAAGAGACATGCTTCAAAAATACCCAGCAGATAATTTCTGTGGCGCTGAAGTCTTCTCAGACGTGAAAAGGCGTACACAAAAAGTGGGAGGGGTACTTAAAAGATGGTGAAAGCCTGGAAGAGTATATCGGGCGAAGAAGATGGCAAAAAGCTCGCACTCCCGTGGTATCTTTCAGAATACAGCGTTTCAAAGGGGCGCCTACTTGTTCTCTCACTGTCTCTCTCCAGAACAAGAGGTCGTATTCCTGATACAACCATATAGTGACAGACTTCTATTTCTGTCCGACAGTCTCGCTCCTAAAAATCAGTACATCTTTCCCTTCCTCTGCAGGGAAGGGCTTCCCGGTTAGTCAGAAAAAGAGTGCCGGCCCCTCCCCTTCCTCTCTCCCCTTCATCGTATTGAACTCTCTTGGGTTCTTCGTAATGATAGAGAATTGAGTCTTCTCTATAGTAAGGGGGAGAGCATTGCCTGCATAGAAGGGGAAAGGGGAACAGAACAAATTTGAATGCAAACTAATTGAATGAAATCCTTGAATGAGCCGGAGACACCATAATGAAGGCACAAGAGACAGGTGACGTTAGACTAGGAGTGCATACGAAGTCTGTACGATATTCAATAATGCATGAAAATGAAGAGGCAATTTTTAAATTGATGGGTGAACACAAAAGTCTATACTCATTGCATTGAGGCAACCCGCTGGAAAGATTAACTTCACTGAAGAAAGCAAAAGATAGATCCTCTCCCCAAAAGATCTGTACCATTCCTACCAAAACAAAGAGACAACATAAGATTGAGAGCATCCGATCACAACCCTCGATCTCCATATAGTTTTTAGCTGATCTATGAGCATATTACTAGGCATATTATGAATACTGGGAGAGGAAAAATTGAGATATGTAAAGGATCGTCGTAAACCACAAATAAATTTGACAGCCCTTTGTCATCCAGGAAGGAGATCTATGACTGAGAAGCATAGATATAGATTGGAAAAGCATGGATAGAAGGTCGTAATAGAAGAGAATGATCTATGGCCTCGAGCATGCAGAGTTCACCCCAATCAATTGACGGTCTCTGATGGCGTCGATCTGCTCTCAAGTCGTATGCTGGAACCTGTACTTCGGCTTGGAGTACGTCTTGATCACTGCATGCACATCCTCTCAGTTACAAATATAAAATTATGGAGAGTCGAATGTTTCTCCCAAAAACGAAAGTGAAAAGTGCCTTGAAGCCGCAGTGGAAAATCACCGTCAAGGGAGGCTAAGAATGATGATGATGATGTATGGGGTTAAAGCCGGAGAGCCGTATAGACTCTGGCCAACCTAGAGCGTCATACATAGAGTTAAACTTTCGACTTAGGCCCCACTGGGGTAAATTAAATCGATGGGAGCCTGACAGGGGTGGGACTCCACCTCTCAGCAAACAGGCTTTTGCTTCATCTAGTAGTTTTCTTACAGGCTGAGTTACAACACGCTCTCTATCCCACCCTTAAGACGATTGAGGACTGCCTGCATTTCGCCTGTAAGAGGGTTCCCATGACCGATCAAAGCGCCAGAACAGCACTGGCACGCCTGAGCGGAGGGGGAAACGAGAAGGAAAGGGAAAAAACAAATATCTCAGGGGGAACAGAAAGGACGGAGACAGACTCCTGTGTTTCTGTATCCTTTTTTCCCCCAAGGGTCACGGGGCAGTGAGATTCCTTCTATTATTTCGTATCAGTTAGAGGTCTGTCAGATGACCTCTAAAGAAAATCACCCAAGGCGGAACGGGAGGAGACAGAGAGAGAAAAAGATCAGAACTCCCAATCTCCTTTGATCCCTTATCTTTTCTGTCGAAGACGTACGAGCAAAGCTTTCTCTCTCCGTTCAGTTCCTGCAGTTCGGTCAGTTCAGTCAGTTCAGTCGGTTCATCCCTGAGGCACGACTTGTTTTCCAGGGGAGTGAAATTGCGAGTAGTAAGTATGACAAAGAAGTTCAAAAAGGGGAGAAAAAGGGAGAAGAACGGAGATGCCACACATAGCATGGCATTGCATCCCGCTCGCAGACCTGCTTGTGAACCGTACGAGCACGAGCGCCCCGCGCGCCCCCCTGTACCCGTGCAGGCTCGAGCCCGTCACCTCCCACCGCCTCCCGTGCTCACGCGAAGGGTTTCATCCGAGCCCCGCAGCCTGGGCCTCATGGGGTCGTCTGTCTCACGTTTCCCCCCCATATGCTTTTCGCTCACCCCCCGATTGATTCCGTTCCACCCTTGTTTGTTCCTCAATCAATCAATCAATCAATCGGATGAAACACACTCGGACAGACATAATGAAATACTCCCCTAAAAAACAAGTACGGTCGTCAAGAATGAACAACGACGGGGAAAGAGTGAGAGGAAGTGAGGGGAAAGGAAGAAAGAAAGAAAGAGAGAAAGAAAGAAAGAAAGAAAGAAAGAAAGAAAGGGAAAAAAGAAGAAAGAAAGAAAGAAAGAAAGAAAGAAAGAAAGAAAAAAAGAAAGAAAGGAAGAAAAGAGAAAGAAGGACAGACTGAGGGAACACACACAGCTACTTACAAAGGCAATCGGAGATCGCCTGTACGCCTGCAACAGGGTGCTTTTCGAGGAGAAGTGTGAAGATCTCCCTCACTTTCTTCTCATTTTCGCTCACACTCCAATCCAACTGCTGCTTAGCCATTTGTTGTGCCCACACAATCAAGTCCAACTTAGAGCGAGCGTCTCTTGCTTCATCCAAAAGCCTATTCATGTGTCCCCTCTCCTTCGGTCCCTTTGCATTCAGTCAACTTATGGACAACATCATTCAGATGGCCACGCCCATGTAAATCGAGGGGGCAGTGCTCGCAGACCGTCTCTACCTCCCCGTTTGGAACTCCCCCCCCCCCCCCC
>JAHBMJ010005362.1:0-45068 GCA_018398765.1 Chromera velia | reverse complement strand
CTAACAGTGCATGGGTAATCGGCCTGACGTTGGCCTTCGAACAGAGCAGCCTCCTAGGGAGAGGTCGAACCATAGGAACACGCCGCCCGCTTGAGCCGGTCCATCCTCCTATGATAAGATGGGCCAAGCGCTGTCTAGACGGATTTTCGACTTGGAAGACCGAAGGCCTCACTCCGTTAGGGAAAACCCCCCCCCGTCCTGCCTGCCCTCCCCTGCCCTGCCGGCCCTCTTTTTGCAAAGAACGGGAAGTAGCTACAAACCAGTTGTCCAACCATTCTTGTGCTTCCCTACCTCTCCCTTCTACTGCGAGCTTTCTTTTTAATGCAGCTTTCTCTCCCAGGCCCGAAGGCACCCCCTCGACAGAGAAGAGTTCAGGAGTGAAAGGTCCCACCAACAGCTTGACGGACCTCCACCAATCGCCATAAAGGCCGTCTTTGCAGAGATCTAAAAAGCCAGCGGGCACACAGTAGGATGTTAAGGAGAGGCTACGTAAAAAACCCCCTACTCTTTCAGTCAAGATAGCCCGTATTGGGCAAAGGCCGGAGATGAAGAGGGAGGGGACACGAAACGAATTGTGAGGAAGGCCGAAAACCCATCTAATAAAACGTAGTTGCAAATCATCCAACGCTTTCATGTCTGCCTGACTGAGGAAAAACGTTTCTAGCCCGTAAAGGGCCACAGGAAACCACAGGCCCCGAAAGAGCATAATTTTCGAAGTCGAGGAGAGACGACCAAGAGAAACACAGAGCCTAATGACCCCCCCGAGTGCCCTCTCTGCCACCCCTAGGCGATGTCTCACAGAGGAACGGAGAGATCCGCCTTCAAAAAAGGTGCAGCCTAAATATTTATACTGGCCCGTTCTCTCGACTTCCTTCCCTTCAAAAAAGATTGGCTGACTAATATTCTCCTTGCTGCAGGAAAGCCTCATTACTTTTATCTTTTTCAAATTGACCGTGAAGCCCCACATCCGACAATATTCCGCCAATTTATCTATTCTCGCTTGAAGCTCATGCAAAGAATGACCAAACAGAACAAGGTCGTCAGCATAACCAAGGCTTTTGATAGGCTCCGGCCCAACATAGATCGTATCGTCCTGACTGACCCTGACTTTCCCTTTTTTCTTCTTCACCGCTACTTCGGTCTTCTTATTCCCCTTCCCAATGCTAACCCCTCTCAATCTGCCTGCCCAAGGGTAGTCACGTGCTCTGCTTTCTATAGACCTCTCGTCAGACACTGTTCCATCCTTCTCTGACTCTTCCCCCCCGAGCTCATCCTCTCGGTGAGCTGAGAGGCGGATGTGGCGGTGCAGATTATTAATGAACAGAAGGAAGAGCAGGGGAGAGAGAGAGTCACCCTGTTTCACCCCCGCCCCTTCCTGTATCTCCCCATCAGCACCATCGACCCTCGCCCAGACATCAAAGTATATAGCATGCACCATTAAAACATCATATTCCGACACACCCTCCTCCCGAAGCCGTCTCAGCAACAGACCTCGAGGAACCTTATCAAACGCCTTAGAAAAGTTAATGAACGCAGCCAGAAGGGGGAGTTTCCGGGCTTTGGAGCTCGCTACGAGTCCCGCCAGCGCCACAATGGCCTCCCTGGTCCCAACCCCCTTCCTGAACCCCAGCTGGTGGTTGTCTAATGAGGTCTGTTCCCTCAATCTCTCGTCCGTCAAGAGGGCAAACAGTTTTGCAAGCAAACACACAATATGGATAGGTCTCCATTCCGAGCAGTCAGGAGAGGGGAGGCCTTTCGGAACAGGAACTACACGGATCAAATTCCACAGAGACGGCCAATAGGAATAACGATAAAATAAATTAAAGAGGACAAAAAGAAGGAAACGAGAAAGGGGAGAGGAGCTGAAACAAAGGTCAAGATGCCTGGGGGAAACGCCCCCAATTCCATCAGCCTTACTCGTATCGATCGATCGGAGTGCACCGATAATCCTTTTATAAGAGAAGGCTGGGAGAGGAGGGGGGGAAGAGAGAGAGAAAGCAGGGGAAGCAACTGGAGGAGGAGGGAGCCCTTCACCCTCAAATACAGAGGCCCAGAAATTGGTAAAAGCCGCGGGGGTCGGTCTGTCTCCCCCACCTCTCGCACTGCTCGTTTCCTTCTTCCACCTCCAAATTGCCGAGGGGTCGGTCGCAGCCTCCCTTGCTAACCTCTCTGCTTGTCTGTTAGCGTGTTCAGTTTCTTTACGAGCAAACAGTCTCTTCCTTGTTTTGTGAAGGGACTCAAGCTTTCGCTTCACACTCTGGGTAGGACCTCCCCGGTCACCTTCATCTGCCCCCCATATTCCTCTCAGGTCCTTTCATTCTCTCTCGGCCTCTCTTACCTCCCTTTATTTAGCCGAACATTCCTCATCGCACCAGTCTGACCGGGACGACTCCCATTGACTTATGTCCTTTCTTTCTTTCTTGTTTTCCTTTCTGCTTCCCATCCCTACCCCTTCGGAATTCCCACTGGCTAGGCATGTCTGCCAGGAGTCAGAAATCTGTCGTAACTGCTCTGTCAGAGAGAAAGACACTGCATCTGATGGGGGCGGCTCGGGCAGAGGTTTTGGGGGATCGAAGAAGTGAGGAACAACGTCTCCCCACTCCTGCGCTTGATGTAAACCCTCATCCCATAAGTCTAGCCCCCCATTCTCTATGAACGCTTTCAGAGAGAGGGCCACCCCCATCAACTCATCGTCGCAAACAGGGGGTACATCTGCCTACTTCACTCAGATAAGAGAGAGGCCGGGAGAGGGATGAGTCAGAAATACATTCATACATAGACAAAGAGGGAGGAGAAGAGAAGTCAAGAGAAAGGGAGACAGCCGCATGCTGCTTTGCAACCTCTGAACGTGACTCGACCACGTAAGAAGAGAGATAACAAAGAAGCAGAGGGTCAATCAAAGGAATGTCAATTACCGACTTAGACTTCCCACTCTTAAAGGTCCATGCCCCGGTCAGTCTGACCTCCACCTCCCTTCTTTCATCCTTTAGGTACAAACCGGCGGCTGGCAGGAAATTGGACTTCTCGCAAAGCGAGTGAAGGATCCAACGACTTGCTTCGTCAAGATTTGAACATAGAGACTTACGCGTGAATTCCAGTGAGTGTCCATCTGCATTCTTATTCCCTTCATGCCCCGTCCCGGTTTCAGTATCTATTTCCCTTTCCCACGTGACCCCTTTTGGGCACTCACTAGCCAGGTGTGCATTCAGGTCCCCCATCACTATTCGCAGATCTGACAAGGGACAGTGTATAATGCCTCCA
The DNA here is from genome assembly GCA_018398765.1 of Chromera velia. NCBI lineage: Eukaryota > Chromeraceae > Chromera > Chromera velia. Next base: position 41,807 of record JAHBMJ010005362.1, on the reverse strand, counting down.
ACAATTCTTCCTTCTCTTTATTTACCCGTTCTCTAGAACCTTTATGGTCCGAATTGGCATGCAGAAGATACACACCAAAGACGTGCAGCGTTCGGGTACGTGAACTATCTTTCCCCCCCCCCCCCCTTTTCTTCTCTTACACCTTGACCATCAGTTTGACCAGGTCGGGCCCCACTAGTTCCCAGGTCGGATGGAGAACAGGAATTAACGAATTCCTGACAAGGATGCACATACCCCTTGTTCGTACATCCCGTTTGGCAGCTCTAGAGTGAACCCCCATTTTTCTTCTTTTCTATTCTATATGGGAGAAATTCTCCCCCGAGTGGAAGGCCGTGCGAACTTTTTCTGTAGGCATGCACGTCTTGGGAATCATGGCGATATCTACACCTGACAGCCAGCTCTCGAGAGAACCGCCCCCCAACTTCGTTTCTAAGGGTCCCATGTTGAGCGCACTTATGGTAAAACCGCCCCCCCTCCCTTTCTTCTTGTCACTATGATTAACAAAAGATTCATACAATTCTCCAGAGGCCATGCTACATACTGATTGAGAAGAGGGCGAGGGACACGGAGCATCAGAAACAAAATCGGGAGATGGAGGGAGGGAAGGAAGGGAAAGGGCAGATGGGGAAATAAAAGGAGAGGGAGAGAGGTCAGCGGAAGGAGAAAGGGAAGGAGGGGGGGTGGAGGGGGAGGGGGACGAGGGAGGTGGAAGGTTGTCTCTCTTACGTCTTTTCTCAACCTAAAAAGATGTCCGAAGGAAGGGAGGAACAGCAGCTGCCCCTACCCAGAACGTTCTATCCCACCCAGTCTTAACTACTTCATATTCCCTCCTCTTTCCCTTCCCCCCCCTCACATTCACGATACGAGTGATTAGCCCCCCGCCCTCCCCCGGCAAGGGGAAAGACTCCTCCTCCTCTGCCTGCACCTCCTCCTTGGTACTGTAGAGGAAGTCAGGGCATCTGCCTCCTCTCAGAGCGCCTCCACATATAGAGCAGTTTTTTTTTCTTCTCCCCCAAAGCCCTCTCCGTAGTCCCTCCCTCTCTCTGAGTCTTCTAACAATCTTTTTGTCAGCATTTCTCCTGCATTTCTCAAGAATGTCTCGGGGAGAGGTCTCAGGAACACCGAGAGCCCCTCTGATCCCAGCTTCCCCAACCATGGGAGAGCTGTAGTGAAGGCATGAGGGGGGGGCAGGAGAAGCAGAGCGTGGGGACGATGGTGGAGCAGCAAGCAAAGGCACCTCCCATGGGGAGATGACCTGGGCTTCCCGACACTCAGGCTCAACTGTATCTTGCACGTGCGTTTCTGGGGTAGGAGGGGGAAGAGGAGGCAAAGGGAGAGAGGGAAGAGATGATGAGAAAATAGGAGAAGAAGAAGAAGAAAAAGACGGGAGGGGTGGGGAAGGGAAAGACAGATCAAGAGGAGAAAAAAGAGGAGAGGAAGAAGAAGAGGGAAAAAAAGCCCGACCCATACCCCCACCCTCCCGGACACCCCCAACGCACCCCTCCTCTGTTTAAACGCGAACAGGAGGGACATTCATCGATTTATAAATAGGAAGAGGAGAGGAAGATGAAGAATGAGAAGAAGAAGAAAACGCACGGGGGAGAGAATCAGTCGGTCGATCGATCGAGACGGTTCGAATTGGGTGAGGGGAGGGTCCGACCCGGAGGCCCCCCTCCCCTCCGGCACAACACCTGCAAGGTCCTGAGAAAGAATCGAATCGAATCGGGTGGGGGGAGGGTCCGGGCTGCCGTGTCACAGGCGTTACCCGTCCCTCCCTCCCAGCCCTGTCATAGGCGGATACCCTCACACCAGTACTGGAGGGGGGGAAAGAAAGGAAAAAAGTAGAAGAAGGAGAATCTGATGCGGAAGGAATGGGAGGAGAAGGATAAGAAGAAGAAGAGGAAAGGGAAGGAGAAGAAGAAGAAAATGGAGAAAAAGAGAAAGAGAAAGAAGACGAGGGATACTCTCGGTGGTCTGGTCTCACCCCCCCCACCCCTCCTTGTCCGTTTTCACCCTTGTTCTTGCCTACACCAGAGCCGGGGGAGGGGGAAAAGAAGAACAAAGCAGAAGAAGAAGAAGAAGGAGAAAAAGAAGACGAAAAAGAAGAAGAAGAAGAAGAAGAAGAAGAAGAAGAAGAAGCAGATAAAGAAGAAGAAGAAGAAGAAAAGCGAGAAGAAGAGAGAGAGGAAGGAGGAGGAGGAGGAGGAGGTCGGGGGGAAAAAGAGCGCTTCTGTGGATCGGAAGATTCAATGACGGTCCTCTTCCTTCTGTTATACATTCTTCTTTGCCCCCTGTCCCTCCGGCCGTGGCACTCTCCTGCACTCTCCTGACTACAGGAAGAAGGAAGATATAAGATGCAGTCATCATCAGATGCAAAAGGAGCAAAGTATGAAAGAAAGCGCTCTTTTTTAATTCTCAGATCGGGGAGGGAGAGAGGGCGAAAAGTTCCTTACATTCCCTAATTTCTCACCCCCCCTCTTAACCAGGGTGAAGGGTCGCTCATGCACAGTCACTTGTATGAGGGCCTCCACCTCATCACAAGAAAGGAATCCATCCTTCACAGCAGGGGGGTGAGAACAAGGAGGTGAGGGGGGAAGTCTATCAATTACTATTTGTGTGTCTGCCTGCCTGAAGCCTGCCCTAACCCCTTTGAAATTTCTACGACTGACTGTCTGACCGGCTGTCTGAGAGAAGGAGAGAAGAGAGGGAGGAGGGAGGTCTCTGCCTACCAAAACTATCTTCTGTCCCCCACCTAAACCTCCCCCCCAAATCCCTTTCCCGACTCCCCCACGTTCACCCCGGCAGAGGAGGAGGAGGAAGAAGAAGATGAGACCGGCTAGTCTGCAGGCCAAACTTCCCCCCTCTGCTCAAGAGACTCGTCCCTCTCCTTCCTTCTTTCCTCCTCCCACCTCTTCTGCACCTCAGGACTCCTTCTAGTCCCAGCTGGGACCATTCCCCCTTCTTCTTCACTGAAGATATAACCCCCCTCTCCCTCTTCCTCGGCGAGGGAGAGGGGGGGGGCTTCTTCCAGCGCGGAGGTGCATACAGACCTGTCGTCACCCTCCTCTCCCTCCCTAGTAGAGACAGAGTAAAGTGACTCACTTCCTAGAGTTAGAGAAGGGGCCGCTCCAGCCCTTGCGACTCTGATTTTCCTTTTTTGACCCCTCCCCCCGTTTTTCTGTCCTATCGCCCCCCTCTGTCCCAGAGTCAAACCCCCCTCTCTCTTGCTCCCCTTAATGGGGGGGATGATGGATCCCGGGGCAGCCTTCAGCCTTTCTCTCAGGACAGCCGTGGGGGGTACCATCCGAGAATTTATCTTGCTTGGGGGAGGGAGACGCACGATAGTTGGAGGCTGGGGTGGGACTGTCATGGGAGTCGCAGGGTGAAGGGAGAGGGGGGCCAGGGAAACAGGCTGCTGCTGTTGCTTCTCCAGAGGAGTGACGGGGACAGACGAGGCTTCCTTCCCAGCTGCCGCGCTCTTGCCGAAATCCCCAGGGAAGATGTCCCATCCCTTTCCCTCCCCTCTCCGTTGTCTCCCTCTCGGAGGTCCCCTCTGCATCTGCTGTGTCTCTGTCTGCTCATTCATGAGGCTAAGTATCGCCTCCACCAGGTCCCCTCCCTCAGTCAGGGCCTGCCTTGCCGCCTCCCTCTCCACTCCTGTCTGTTTCATAATAATATCTATCTCTGATTCTCTTTACTCCTCCTTCCTTTGCACTCGTCTCTCCTCTTCCTCCTCTCTTTTCTTTTTCCCTCTTTTTGCTCTCTTTCTCTCTGCCTCGATGTCTCTATCCCGGGCTCGAGGTCGAGCCTGCTCTGCATCCTCCATCACCACGTAACCAGTACCCCCCTTCCCCCTTTTCTTTTTTCCTCCTTCTGCTCTCTTTCTCTCTGCCTCGATGTCCCTATCCTGGGCTCGAGGTCAAGCCTGCCTATCTGCATCCTCCATCTCCACGTCACTAGTACCCCCCTTCCCCTTTTTCTTTTTCTTCCTACCCGTTCCCCCATTCCCTTCCCCCCCCCCTAGCCCCCCCCCCAGGCCGCCGGCTGGATGAGGGAAGCCTCCTTCCCATCTAACCTGGAGTATAGCCGGATCCTGGAAGAAGGGCTGATTGCCCCCCACGGGCCGAGCAGACCGTTCTTCCCCTCTCCCATGTCTCCTATCTAACTGACCCCCCATCCCCAGAGGAACCACCGGCAAGACCCCCGGAATCTGACCCCCCATCCCCGGAGGAGCTACCAGCACATTTCCCGGAACCTGACCCCCCACCCCCGCAGGTGGGCAGAGGAATGAGGGCAGGGGAAACTGGGGGTGGTAGTGAGGCCACGTCTGCTGGAGGATCTGAAGGAAGGGAGAGAGGTTGGAGCAAAGGAGTGAGTGTAAGAAAGAGGGCTGAGGAAAGGCCAGCAGAGGCTCCCCGACTCCGGTAGGGGGCCCGTTTGATCCCATCTATCCTTGTCCCTCGGGGTTGGGTCTGCTCTCCCTCTGCTGCATCCTCTCCATATCCCTATCCCTCATTCGCCACGCCCCTCCGGTTCCTTCCGTTTTGTCCGTCATAACTCTCCTTCTGCCCCTGTCCCCACCTTTGCTTCTCCTCTCTTCCCTCTCCCTTTCCCTGGAGGCCGAATTTATATTCCGGTAGCTCCCCCCCGGTGAGTCAGCGCGAAGTCCCTGTTCCCTCCCATATGCAACCCGGCCCCCCCGATGCTCCTCCCGACCCCGTCGATTACAGGGGGGGAAGCGTGCCCGAAGCGATTAGAGGGAGGGAGAGGGAGGCTTGGGTTCCCCCACCCCCGTTCCAGAGTCCCCCTCATCTGGTCTTCGATTCTCCCCTGTCCATAAGCCCCACCCCCTTGGCTGAGGGGGGGGGTCGTCCGTCTGTCTCCCCTCTCCCCAGTCTCTGTCCTCCCATCCCCTCTCCCCCTTTTTGAGGAAGAGCCCTGCACGAGGGATCTCTGGGCATGGGTGGGGGGTCTCTGCCCCGTCGAAACCTGCAGGCAGAAGGGGGGTGAACGCGCGTTCGGTGCCCCTGCTAGGGCGAGAGATATAGCCTGTTTCCATCTGTTAAAATGCCTCGAATTCGCCGAGGCAAGCAGGAACTTACTTGCAGTACCAGCCCCCGGCCGGACAGAGAAGCGCACAGAGAGATGAGGGTCGTCGAACGAGAACTTCGAGATCGTATCGAAGAGCGGGTAAACCCTTCAGTCATCGCCGGAGAAAACGTTCACCACCCGTTCTGAGGAGAAGAAAAGAATGCCCCCTCCCTGAAAAGAAACGAAGCCAACCACAGAGCTCATTTCGAAGACAGACAGCTGCCCATCCATCTCTGCCCCCGCCCCTGCCAAGACTTCATTTCCGTGAATGTTCCTGAGGAATCTACTCAGGGGGGAGTTCGGATCCGTGAGCTGCTGCTGGTCAATCTTCTTTTTTACTCCGGGGGAGGGGACTCTTCCCTCAAACCGAACGAAATCTATTCCCTCAATGATTCTCGCCCTGCTCTCTCCCCCTCCTCACAGCTTAATTCTCGGTCTGTCCATCTGTTTGGACAGTCTGCCTATCCTTGTCTCCATCTTTTCTCCCTCCTCCCGGGAATAGAAGCTCCTCCGCATCTCTGCCGTCGCAATCCCGGATGAACGTCTTCGTGACGGGGCCATCAGAATCCATGGAGTCGCCAGAAAAGAAACGAGAAGGAAAGGGAAGTGACAAGTACCCCAGGGGAAACAGAAAGGACGGAGACGGACTACTCTGTTTCTGTGTCTTTTCCCCTCAGGGTCACGGGCCAGGAGATTCCCTCTGTCAGTTCGTGTCAGTTAGAGGTCTGTCAGATGACCTCTAAAGAAAATCACCCGAGGCGGAACGGGAGGAGACAGAGAGAGAAAAAGATCAGAACTCCCAATCTCCTTTGATCCCCTATCTTTTCTGCCGAAGACGTACGAGCAAAGGTTTCTCTCTCTGTTTAGTTCCTGCAGTTCGGTCAGTTCAGTCGGTTTGGTCGGTTCATCCCTGAGGCATGACTTCTTTTCCAGGGGAGTGAAATTGTGAGTAGTAAGCATGATAAAGAAGTTCAAAAAGGGGAGAAAAAGGGAGAAGAACGGAGATGCCACACATAGTATGGCATTGCATCCCGCTCGCAGACCTGCTTGTGGACCGTACGAGCACGAGCACCCCGCGCGCCCCCCTGTACCCGTGCAGGCTCGAGCCCGTCACCTCCCACCGCCTCCCGTGCTTACGCGAAGGGTTTCATCCGAGCCCCGCAGCCTGGGCCTCATGGGGTCGTCCGTCTCACGTTTCCCCCCCCATATGTATGAATAGAATGGTTACAAGGAAGTGGCATAGAGATGGAAGCCTACGTGAGTGATCATTGACAATTAAGAGACAGTCAAGAGACCCGAAAAGGCGAGAGCAATTTGAATTAAAGAAAACAGTCTCAAAGAGAATTGATTTTCAATCAAGACTTAATTGTCTAGGCAGGTTGTGACCGATTGGTGCATGCCAAACTGTTCTGCTGAGTAGACAAGACAGTGTAAGCCATGCATGCAAGGCAATTGCTCGTTGACAGGTCGATCGGTCTGAGTGGAGTGAAATGCACCCAACCGTGCATGCATGCGAGAGAGAGATGGCGATAGGGACTGACGATCCTCAGAGCAAAAAAGGTATACAAACGTCTGATGTCCTTGAAACTTCTCCAGCACCTTGAAAAGCTCCTCGAGCAATCTGCAATCCTTGTAATCAATCGTATCGATATCGGCATTTAAATCATATGAACGGCCTCTGAGGATGTGACTAAACAGCACATGCTTCCGACCGAGCAAAGGAAAACACCGGTCACTCCAGGGCAGAGGCAAATTTTTGACAAATGGAAGCACCTTCGAAATCTGAAAGCACGATTAAGCATGGTCCTTTGTCGCGGGCTGAGTCTTCCTGAAAGCATTTATACGTCTAGCAGCATATCATGTGTGGGGCTTTAGTCAACCCATATCATACGGAAGCACTTCGAGAGACACGGCCAAGTCAGCCAGGAAAACCTCAACTGGACAGAGGAGAAGTACAAGAGTAGACGGATTGAGTAGCCATTGCTTCTAAAGAAAAAAACATACAACAAAGAAAAGATTTGAATACAAAAAAGGAATATATGGGAGAAGAAAGCAGGAAAGAGGATAAAACTGGGTGCTCTCGAGCGGAAGTGCGTGAGGAGGAAGAACAAACAAAAGTAAGAAAGAACGCAAGAAAAAAAGCGAACATTGAAAAGAAAAAAGATACTAAAAGGAGCAAAAATGCAGTACAAAAGGACTGCAAAACAAAATGGAGGCCGAGGCCCCAAGTCCATGGGATTGTTGTGTCTCTGAGAAGCGTATTCACAAAAATATCTCAGGGCTTCGTCTGCCCTGACAGAGTGCGCCAGTCCCAATGAATCAGACCGTACAAGACACCCTCATGCATCGCCGCCATGAGCAGATCCTCTGCTGTCGCCTCTTCTTCGGCGAGGTCGTCTGAGACATCGTCGCCCCTGTCTGCTGCCTCCCCAATCATCTTGAAGACAAACAATAGCAAGGAAAGAGATATACGGTCTCCCAAGAGCTTCGTCGCGTCGATGCCACTGATCGCTTGTCCGTCAGTCTGTTTTCTTTGGCTCTCCCTGTCCCACCTACCTACCCAGCAACCTACGCACATCCATAAACAGACATAAACCAGAAACTCCACACGTACGTACAATACACAATTCATCCCTTTTTTCCTCTCTTTTTTGCTGAGTATCAGTCTGTGCGTGAGGTAAGAAGCGTATCTAGATTTGAACAGTGAATCGAACTAGACGTTTTTGTGCAAATGTGTGCAAAAACGTCTTTCCTTTTCAAGAAAATGTGTGACAAAAGCGACGGGCAAGCGCTGCAAATTCAGATCCTTTCTCATTGGATCACCCGGCTGCGAAGTGTTGGAAAAGCACATCGGTGCCTGCCTGCAATCGTGCCTGAGTTTGCGGCTACGAGAGACGTTGGCCACAACAAACGCATCGATTCACACTCACTGCTTACACTACTGCAAGTTGCTGTGCTCATCCTCGGAGTACTTCACATGGAGGGACTTCAGGTCGTCGAAAAGTGAGGCCCGTAGGCACGGTGGTCTGTGAGGATTGCTAAAACAAAGACAACAAGCTAGACAACAAGTGCAAAGAAACCTCATTTACAATCATTCAAATCCATTTATAAACTCAACACATGAATGCCAATACAATCTGTAGATGGATAAGTGTCACAGGCTATCGGTCAAAAATTTGAAAAAAAAACTAGACGAATCAATCACAGAGGAAAGAGAAGAAAGACAGAGAAAAAGGAATTACCCATACAGAAAGACGCGCCGTGAAAGAATTAAGCCTCAATCGTATTACACAGTGGTCTAGCTGCTTGTTTGCCTGTCCACCGTTGTGTCTGTCTATCTGTGTCTACTTCTTTGTTTACGACTTTGAGAGTTTCTTCTATGTCTGCCTGCCTGCCTGCCTGCCTGCCTGCCTGTCTATCCATCTGCTGACGAGAGTTTGATAGATTTCTCTAGCTCTTCGTTACCTGGCCAGCTTCTTTTGCATCTCTGTCACCGCGCTCTCCCCATCTTCCTCGCCCTCGTTGCCCTGCAGAGCATTCGGACAGGCAGGCAGGCAAGCAGCCCCCCCAAAATCCCATACACACATGCACAAACACACCCATACGGAATCACACACCCGCAGACATACAAAAAGTCCGAAGAAAAGCCCTGAATTCACTTACTCTCCCCACAAAGGGGCGCCTGCCTGTTCACTTACTCTCTCTCCACACAAGGGGTCACCTGCCTGTAGACAGACCTGCGAAGTTGCCGCTCCCTCCGTGCCTTCCTGCCTATCTCTGCAGTGGCCAACGTCCTCCTTCTGGCTGTCCTTCGCTCCCTCCGCGCCTTCCTGCCTGTCTCTGCCATGGCCGACGTCCTCCTTCTGGCTGTCCTTTGCTCCCTCCGCATCTTCCTGCCCGTCTCTGCCATGGCCGACATCCTCCTTCTGGCTGTCCGTCGCTCCCTCCGCGCCTTTGTACCCATCTCTACCGTGGCCGACGTTCTTTTTCTGGCTGTCCTTCGCTCCCTCCGCGCCTTCGTGCCCGTTTCTGCCATGGCCGACGTCCTCCTTCTGGCTGTCCTTCGCTCTCTCCGCGCCTTCCTGCCCGTCTCTGCCATGGCCGACATCCTCCTTCTGGCTGTCCTCCGCACCTTTGTGCCCGTCTCTGCCGTGGCCAACATCCTCGTTCTGGCTGTCCTTCCCTCCGATGATCTGCCAATATCACACACAAGTGACTGAATTGCTCAGAAGATCTCTCAGATCCGAAGGGAGGCTTTCTATTAGAGAAATTCTGGAGAATTGAGCAGAGTTTAAAGAAGTTTCCGTAGTGTGGCCCCCTTCTACTTAATTCCAAAATGAAGAGAACACCGACCTCGAAAAACCCTCGGAGGTCAGGAGATCAAAAGACAGACGTGAGTTTCGAGGGGATCCAATGGCATGCAGGAGTTGCTTCCTGCAGGCAGACAAATGATGACACAATGTCCTTTTTTTGGTTCCGTCTGTCCGAAGAAGGCGACACATGCAAATTCTATACGGAGATAAAAAAACAAAATGAAAAGAAACATTTCAGTGTAGAGAGAAGAGATAGAGATACGAGAGAGAGACCAATCTAGATACAACTGACAGACAGACTGTTCAAAAAGACGCTGGACAAATGTGGGTTTGCAAGTAGGTAGAAATGCTTTTGGGGCCAGACAAGGAAGCAACCAGAAGGTCAAGCGGGGAGATAGACAAAGAGTGAGTCAAAGTTTTTGTCTTTTCCTCCCCGGCTGACCTGTGTTAAAAAAAAAAATGATGGAGAAGATCACCCAAAAAAATCATCCATGCAGACATCCGCTTGAAGGATCGAGTCATCCAGCCAGTCTTTGTGTTTCCACTGCAATCACGAACCACCTTCTTTAGGGATTCTTGGGGAAGTTCGATCCTCTTTGAGAAAGTGCGGGTTCACCTCAGACAAGAAGAGCTGGGCCACCATCTGGAGCTCGTCTGCATCGGACCGTCGAGAGCTAAGAAGAGCACCATGCACAGAGATAAGAACGGTTTTCGACTTTTCGCGCCCAGTTCCCGTCATCTGTCTCTTAATTCTGGTATGCGACGTCAAACCTTTCGCATCCCTTTCCTTCCCAGAAGGAGGATGCACCCACTTAGAATCAGAAAAAAGTCTCTCAGAAGCGGCGTTCGATCTCTTCCACACAAGACAAGGCGGGCCCTCTCTGCCTAGGCTCTCATGGCCCCTCATACATGCAGACCCAGGGAACGGAAGGGAATGACAGTCCTTCTTTTCCGCCAAGAGATCATGGAGGGGCTCCCGGGGGGCTTTCCCTAAAAACAGAAATAAGAAGAGTGTGTACGTGTGTGCCTGTGAATATAAAGGAGAAAGAGAGAGAGAGAAGAGGGTAGCGGGAGGAGAGGGACACATGCAGAAACAGAAGAGATCGTGAAACCAGAAAAATTTTCTTGTAGACATACAAAGTCCCTCTTTTTATAAAGTCTGATGCATAGATGTCAGAGTCAACGTTCGTGATCGCTCTCTCTAATATTTTTTTCTTCCCTCTCGTGACATATTTGAGAAGGGCTCTCAACTGTATATATAGTTAAAAACAATTTACAAAACAAAACCCTGACATTTCGATCTCCTTCCAAAGAAAGCAAATCCATGCAGGGGGATGATAGTATCTGGTTTACCAGAACGAGAGAGGCTGGTGCGCCTCTGCCTGAGGTACACGAAGCCTTAATTCTTTTACATAAAAGAGTGTCCCTCCAAATCTGTCGTCCGCGTCTCCGTCTCCTCGCCTTGCTTGGAGATCCTCCAGCTCCATCCTCTGCACTTCAACACATTTGCAAGGGAAGATTTATTGGAACAGTCGAGTGAAGTGAAAAAGTCTAATCGCGGCAAGTGTATGTCCATTCGACAGACCTGAAAGAATTCCTTTCCACTTCGAGTGTTTAATATCCAGTTGGACCCCTTTTCGTCCAGCCATGAATATTTCGCTTCGCTCCAAATTTATCAGCCTTTGTTGGAAAGCAGATCGAAAGCTAACGGGGAGCGTGATGACCATAACAGGCATTGAGGAGAATGAACATGACACAATAGGACGTGACTTGGGAGTAATTATGTATCCACTATTGACGCAAAAACTTCTGACACAAGCGTTGGGAATGAAGCTGCAGCCTGGGTGTGCTGTTATGCGCTGTGAGATGAAGCTGGCAAGATGCTTCTCCATGATCTTTGCATGACAAGAGGCTTGACAGCTTAGACTCGAGTTGTTCATCTTTCCCCAGCATTCTGCAGTCTGTCACTGAAATTTTCTGAATGTCTCTGAATCAGATCTGAAATGATCTGAATCACTCAGCTGATCTCAGCCGTTTGCGGCATCATATATATATACATTTTGCGATGAAATTATTTCTGCGCAATGCAGGCGATGGTGACTGGGCTTAGGCCCCTAGGCAGGCCTAGCAGTTGCATCTAACAAAAACGACCACAAAGTAAAATATATATTGAAAAAAAAAAAAATATTTCTGCGCGCGAAATGGAAAAGGCTGGCAAAAAAATGACAAAAAAGGACTGCATGTTGTACCTTCCACTGCATGCATGAGGTCTCGATCATATGGTTTCATTCATATATATGTGCATACGAGTCATGTTGCGTCTGCGGAAAATCAATGATCGTCCATATGGCGCCTGTGCCGTGCTCGCACAAGCTGTCAGACATCAGCGTGAAGGTGCATGTACGTATATAGGACTTTTCGTCCTCAGGAGTTGTGGGCAAAAGCGATTGGCTAGTCGCCTCACACGAGAACATCTGAGAGAGACGCCAACTGATTTATCCGCCAAGCCGGAGCGAAAGGCGCGGCTTCGGCAGGAACCCCTTGGGGCCCCTCTCCTCCCAACCGCGTGACATCATCATGATGGCCTCCTTTCCTGTCCTTTCCATTTTCATCCTTTTGGCATTGGTGGTCTGCGCTTCCTCTGCGAAGAGCTCACAAAGGAACCTGAAGGTGAGGACTTGATATCCAAAGCACTCTTCCAGGCCGGTTTGGCGTTTGCATTGCTTTCCTCCCCCCTCCTCTCTTCCCTTCACTGCAGGCTCAGATCGAGCCGGCAGATTCCTCGAAGAAACGCGCCGCCCTGCTGCAGTCCGAATTTGAAACCGCAATAACGAAACACAAAGAAGGAGACGCCTCAACTGAGCGCGTAGGAGGGATCGAGAACGACAAATCGCCTCTGGTGGTCAAAAACAACGACGGGCCAAGTCTGGGGGACGCATGGTTGACTGAAGTGAACAACCAGCCAAATTTCGATATTGTCAGGTCAGCCTGCTCCACTTATCTACACTCCACCTTGAATTCGTTTCTTCGCATGTATTTTTTCTTCCTGTCTGTGGCGCCCCTTCGTTCGCATTTTGCCTCCTTGACATGACGCGAACTGAGCTGACTGTCTCTGTGGTGTGTCCTTCTGATGTCTCTTTGTCGATTGGCACCTTACTTCCCACGCGTCCCTCCCTCCCCCGAGTTTCCCTTCTTTCTTGCTCTTCCTCTTCGTGCTATTCTCTATTTTTGTCGCTCCAGAAGAGCCTGGGCCAGCATCCATCCATGCTACTTGATTGCCATTTCCTTTCCATTCCTCCTTTCTGTATCCAGTGCTATCGCTGCCACTGCCGTCGTTCCGATTCGGATGGCAGCCTCATGCTTTCCCTGGATACGGAAGGAAGTTGACGGTCCAGGCCGGATGCATGGATGCATGGACTGATTCTGCCTTGCATAGGTGTTGTTCTTCTTCTTCTCTGGCCTTTCTTTCGCTCCGGTGATCTTCATTCTTCAATTCCGCATACAGTGTGTGTTTTGTTGTTGACGAGAATCTGTTTGAGCGTGGAGAGCCTGTTGAGTTGCTGTCATATTCAAAAATCTTGGTGGTCGTGGGTGGTGTGTTAGATATGAAAAACTGAAAAAGCGCCTCTGCGCTGTCGAGACGCTTCAAAATACCGTTCTGGGGGAGAGTGTTTTTTTTTTCCTACGATTTTTTGCATCTTCAATTTTCTGCAGGTTGCTCGGCTGGGATGTGTACGCGGCACGGACAGACAATGGCACACTCCCGAAGGCGGCACATCAGTGCACTGAAGGTGGGGTATGAAACAAAAATTCGTCCTTTGTCGAGAACTGTTTCCTTGTGCGCTGTCCTTTCATGTGGTCCTTTTTCTTTTTCCTTTTCTGTTTCTCTCTCTCTCTCTCTCCCTCTCCTTTTTTTTCTTTCTGTCTCTCGTTCTCTTTCTCTCTTTCTTTCCGTTCCAATTTATGCGGCCGTTTGAACTCTTGATTTCTCTGCTCATTTGACATGCTGTGTGACTGTAAGTTGGAGGGGTCCCCCCGAAGGGTCCCTTTTCTTTTCCTCGTCTGACTTCATTCCTTCCTTCCTAGCTTCATTGCCTTTTGTTTTGTTTGTGTCACACCTGGACACTGTCTGATAGATCCTCTCTCGCGCTGCCCCCCTCATCTTCTCTTCTCTCCCTGGGGGATCGTGTGAATCTCTCTCTCTCTCTCTCTCTCTCTCTCTCTCTCTCTCTCGTATGTGTGTGTGTGTGTGTGTGTGTGTGTGTGTGTGTGTGTGCTCGTGTGTGTGTGTGTGTGTGTGTGTGTGTGCGTGCGTGCGTGCGTGTGTGTGTGTGTGTGTGTAGGTGTAGGTGTAGGTGTAGGTGTAGGTGTGTGTGTGCGCGCGCGTGTGTGTGTGCGTGTGTGTGCGTGAGAGAGAGAGAGAGAGAGAGAGAGAGAGAGAGAGAGAATGCGTGTGCGTGCGCCCCTGCCCGCTCCGGTCCTCTGATTGGCTACCCGCGCGTCCGGAGCGACCCATTTGCCTGTCAGTGAGGTAGTCATACAGTCAGTCTCAAAAACCGATTTGGTTTGTGCCTGCCCCTGTGTGTGTGCAGCCGCCCAGCTGGCCGTGTACAGCACTGGCGGGGAGACGGAGGCTCTCGACATCATGAATTGTTTCAAGAAGGCCGGAGATGACCACTCTCTTATCGGCTCCTGCCTGTGCAAATCCCCTGTCTCCAAGAATATGTGGGTGGGGTCTCAGTGTTGCACCCCGGAGGTCCTCCAATTCGACCAGGGGCCAGCGAAGGTCAACGGAATTCGGAAGGGGGTGGTGGATTTGGCAGAAATGTGCAAACTGAGCTGCCAGGAGAATAGCGGGCTGAGGAGTGGGGGAGGATTGACTGCCCTTTCTGTGTTGCTCCCTCTGGCAGCGTCAGTGTGCGTGCTTGCAGGGAGATGATTGGATCGAGGAAGGTAGAATGGAGGGAGGGAGGGAGGTGTCCTTCCCGGACGGAGGGGGGGAGAGGCAGACGGTATGTGGACACACAGAGGGAGAGAGAGAGAGAGAGGTTTGGTGTTCCCTGCTGTGTCGCTGCTTGAAGCGGCCTGCGAGAAGTCTCTCTCTCTACCTCTCTCGATGAGACAGCTAAGAGGATGTGGGCGTTGCTGTCTGGAGACAGATGTGCCTTCCGCTTTGTGTGGGAGGATTATGCAAAAAGAAAGAGCGAGAAAAGGAAAAAGGAGGAAGGACAGTGTGCAAGGCTAGATAGGTACGGGTGCTATCTGGAAGAGGAGAGATCCTTTTCGAACTTCTTCCACTGGGGGGACAGCTTTCTGTCTGACTCTGCTTGCAGGGGAGGTCAGAAGGAATTAAGCCATCAAGCTTGAAGCGAGAAAAGGCAGCTTAAATCCGAAGGAGAACTCTATCCAGTCTGCAGCCCGTATCTTGTCACACTTGTCCGCAAAACTTGCAATTAATCAAATGCATATGCGTAAATCATCCACCCCCGCATGCAGTTCTACATTGATCATATACTTTTGTTGTTTATTTTTAGATATATATAACATTTATAGTTAAATGTTATATAAATTTATATAGTTATTTATTTCTTTTTTTTTAATTCACTAGAGTTCTAGCACTGATGATGATGATTGATTGATTGATGCCAAACCCTAGGTGGAGTTAGAACTCCCGGGCGGCGCATACATGCATGGGTCTGTTTAGTTATGCCTACACAGTACGGTTAGGAGTTACTACCGGGCCCCTTGGGGAGGCGGCGAGTTACCGTCACTTTGGTAACCATGGGGCGGTAACTTGGGAGCCCAAGGGCGCCTACCACTACCATGGTAGTTCGGGCCAAGACCCCGGCAAAGGATACAAAAAAAACGCGACGCATGGATTAAAAAAAAATCCGTCTCCTTCAAATCCGTTTCAACTTTCGAAAATCAATTTTTAAATGAAGGTCAACCTTACTTGTGGTCAAAATTATGGAATTGTTTCTCTTCTGTCCCCTGTCAGAGCAGACGGATAATTAACGAAGGCTGCAGTTCGGCAGTGATCAGTGCTTTCTCACTGTATGTGGGAAACTGGGAAACAAGACTGAGTGGTCCACTTCTTCCTGGTTTACTGTTCACTGTGTCTAGTAATTTTCGGGTTTCTTGTCTTGTCGTGAGACGCAGTGCAGTGAAGTTTAAGCTGCAGGGGCGTTTGAGGCGAAGTAGGTTGTTCTCTTTCTCTCTCTCTCTCTCTCACACACACACACACGGTGATACATACATATATATATATATATACACACACACACACACAGACACACACCTCCACTTTCGGGCGAATTGCTCAATAGGGAAACAAATGCGCACGGATTCCCACTGAAGCACAGAAATAGACGGAAGTCCAAACAAGACATACATACACACACACATGCACACACACATACACACATACATATATACATACACACACATACACACACACACACACACACACACACACACACATACACACACATACACACACATACACACATACACACACACACACGCACACACACACACACTGTGACGTGAATGCTCGTAGCCGCGCCGCCTCTAAGCGTTGGCGTGGGCCGGTCGGTGGCGTTGAGAGAACGCTTGAGCCTGCCTTGCGGGACCGAGCGGAAGCGCGCGTGCCCGTAGCCACTCCAATCGATATAGCTTCAGGACGGCTTGTGTTCATGGCATCCAGATTAGGATAAACGTTTCTAGAACAAGCCAACCGTTCACTCCTTCTTCGTGTCGTTACTTTTATGCCTTGGAATATGAGCTCCGTTACCGCTAGACTACTGATTATGTTACAGGTGGATAGCAGAGCTTTGTTCAAACAGACGGCTCAATCCAAGGCAGACAGAGTCACAGATTTCTCCCTGTTCAAACTGAGTGTGGTGCTTCCATAGAACAGTTGGTCTGATAGATTGATCTGGTCCTTCCTTTGCAAGCCGCACGAGAGAAAGTGTTGTGCTTGAAGAGAATGTGACTGCCTGTGGAAAGAGACCGTGAATGGTGATCTACAGAGAGAGAATTTTTTTTTGAGGAAGGGTAGAACCAGATGAAGCCAGACCACTGATGTATGTGGATTGTTGCGATAGAAGCACAGAGGAAGAGGAAAACACCGTGCTGATTGGCTCTCTGCCGAGGCTGTGTGTGAGGTTCTGTCGGCCTCGGAAGATTTAGTGTTCCCTGAGACGCAAACCTCAGGAAGATGAGACTGAACGAAGGCCTCGTTGATGGCAGATCGAGCGTGCTGATGGAAAACCTCTCTCTGGTCCCCTCTCTGAAGATTGCTTCCACAGAAACGGAAGGAGAGGGAGGCAGGTGACTCTGTGAATCGAGAGCGAAGGAAGGAAAAGAGAAACAGTGAGTCCGAAAAGGGTGAGACGCTGTTATCAATTCGGACTGTTGTCAGTCTGATGGTGAGGACTCGATACGGCAGATCGATGGAAAGCCCGCATGAGATCGGAGTGCAGAGGAAGTGTTTCTGTGCGTGCTTCTCTCAGTCATCTTGTCATATTGTGTAGGGACCTGCGCAAATCGGGAGAAGGAGCTGCTTGCTGTAGACTCCAGAGAGGGCAGGGCACGATAGAACAAGGAGTAACTGAGGAAACGGGCAGACAGAGCATGGACCGCACTTCCGGTCGTGCCGACCTGTGCATGAAGAAACGAGTCTGCGTCTTTCTGATTCCTTTCGTGTAGACTCTTGTGAGGTTGGGCTGCCTCCCGTGGAGGCAGGTGGCATGCCGTGAAGAGCGACGAAGGAAGAGGAGACGGCAGGGTGTGAGAACACCTGGTCGCCCGGACAGGACCCCAGACAAGAAGAAAACAAGTCAACTGACTGTATGTGCGCATTGTCCCTGTGTTTCCGTTTTCATAAAATGAAAAAGGAGGAGACGGGGAAATGACAGTCAGCGAGAGCGCCTGGAAATCCTCAGTACTCACTTTGTGTGAGGGCGCCCGGTAGGAGAGAATGGATGAAGAAGAGTAGAAGGACGAAAAGAAATCGAATAGATGAGTGCACATTGCCGACATCATGAGTGTCGGAAGTAGATGAAAGTGCACTGGATTGAGAAGAGATGATGAGAGAACGAACGGGAGAGTGGGGATGTAGGGGTGCATCCGAATGAACAAAAGACGACTGACCGACTGCATCCACGTTGCTACCCACCCGTCCTACCCCAAAAACATTCATGAGTCTATTGCTTTAGTCAATGACTGAATGCTTTGTGACCAGTCGAGCTCTCCTTACAATTGAGGACAATCGTTTGTGAGAGAGGGGGATGGTGGTTGGTGTGGCAGTATCTGTCGGTGCAGGAGAGAACGAGAAAGAATGGATTAGAGGAAGCAGAAAGAATGAAGGTGAGAAGGAGAGATAGGAGAATGGAAGAGGGATTGAAGAGATGAAGAAAGACTGAAAGGATGGAATGGAGAAGGAAAGAATGAATGTTTTTATCTTTGTCTTGTCTCTAACCTTGTCCCCGTCCGTCTTCGCTTCCTCACCCTTTTCCTTGACTTCCTTGCGCCTTGCTGCTTAGAAAAAGAAAGAAAGAAAGAAAAAAAGAAAGGAAAGAAAGAAAGAAGGAAAGAAAGAAAAGAAGGAAAGAGTGAATGAAAGAATGATTGAATGAATGAATGAATGAAAGAAAGAGAATGAAGGGAAGAAGAAGAAGAAATGAAAGGCTTAGCGAACGAAAGGTGGAACAAGAAAGAATGAAAACAAGGGAAAGGTGGAAAGAGAAAGAAAGAAAAGGAAATACAGACAACAGCTTGAGAAGTTGCTAACGCACTTCTCCCGTGAGGAGGGAGAGGTATACACTGATTGACGCACTGACACACTGATTGACGCACTGACACACTGACGCTGAATGGAACGACTCGAGGACACTTCCTCTCATGTTTTTCTATCTCTCTTTATTTTTCTTTTAATGCATCTCGATACAGATTCTTTTCTCTGTCTCTTGATTCTTATCTTCTCATACACATTTGATCTCTCTATGTATTCTTGTGTACCTCCTCTCTGAAGCGAGTTGACATATGCATTCGCAGGATCTCTTTGTCTTTTCCGACTGTGAAAATGTTTCTGGTGTTTTCTCCCTGATGCATGCCGAACCAGAACCACTTTGCAGGAGGAGAGCTCCACTGCGCAGACACCGCCTCTTGAGTGCCTGTGGTGTCATCATTTATTGTTTGCAGAGTGAGTGGATGGATGATGAGTGAAAGTGTATGACTGGCTGTGGGGCGATCTTTATATGAGCTCATATGCAGTGACAGATTCGTGAAGCTTCTTATGGTGACTGATCGCTTGCACGCGCCGTTATCCCGTTCTCGTTTATTTGAGGCAGCGATGTTCAAGATGAATGGTTGGCACTCCACGCACACGCTTGTGACAGTGTCCAACAACCCGTGTCGGTCGTTGCATACCGATTTCTTGTGTGATTCGAATCTGATGCGAGGGAGAAAGGAAAGAGCATCAAGGAGAAATGAAGCGATTGAAATTGAGTACAAGATCTGAGATCGTGTGTGGACATACGCCTTAGGAGGATGGGCATGTGTGACGTGAATGCTTGTAGCCGCGCCGCCTCTAAGTGTTGGCGTGGGCCGGTTGGTGGCGTTGAGAGAACGCTTGAGCCTGCTTTGCGGGACCGAGCGGAAGCGCGCGTGCCCGTAGCCACTCCAATCGATATAGCTTCAGGACGGCTTGTGTTCATGGCATCTAGATTAGGATGAACGTTTCTAGAACAAGCCAACCGTTCACTCCTTCTTCGTATCGTTACTTTTATGCCTTGGAATATGAGCTCCGTTACCGAGACTACTGATTATGTTACACACACACACATACATACACACACATACAAACACACGAAAAGAGACTCTCTCAGCTTCGTCAGTCTCTATCTGTATTCCCCTTGCTTAAGCTGACTGGAAGGGAGCCTTCCGTCCACACGTCCAGGCCTTATTCTCCTTTGCTCACATCTTGATTTTGTCTTTGTTTGTGTATGCCTATGAGGGCCGGGTTGACGACCATCCTCGCTCTCTGTCACTCACATACACACACACGCATATACACACATACACACGTACATACATACACATACACACACACACACACACACATATACATACACATATACATGAAGAGAAACAATCTTTTTTCTTTTGTTCCTCTCTTCGTTCTTCTTTTTTTTGTTCTGTGTTTCCCCCCCGGCTGGAAGAGGCAAACCACGCATTCATTTAGGGTTGACCGGCCAAAGTCTCGGTGGAGAGGCAGCGACACACCTCCCCCCTAGTCACCCTCCAAGGTCGCATTTTCGTTGGAGTCCGCTGGATCAATCAATCAATCAGTATGTCACTGGCAGGCCTCACTAAGTGAGCTCGCATTCATGATATGTTTCATTGCACAGTTGAACAATTGACATGGAACTACAGCATCATAATTATGACATAATGTTATCATTTATACTGATAGAGTAATATCTCTGATATTATGATTATTATCTCAGATCTAAGAGTTTAGCAACATTGATGTAACAATGGTGTTTACTCTGTAGCCTCTGTTGATTGTACATTTGATGGTAAAACTAGATAAAACAGGTTTAAAGTTCACTAGTATTAGGAAAAATATGCAATACTACCACTACCATGGTCATGGTACTACAAACTACTACCATAACCGTGAAATGGGTAACCCGGGCGGCCTAGTGGCCGCCTGGTAACCATCGTACTATCGTTACTCCTAACCGTACTATGTAGTTATGCCAGCTGCAGGCTAAGTGGACGACAGTTATTCGAACTTAATCTAATCAATCATTTACTACAATATGACGAGAAATCATAAAGAGGAGAGAGGGTTGAGAACGCAAGAGCGATGTGATGAATTTGTGAACCCCCAGATCAGAAAAGGAGGCGGATGCAAAGGCCCCAGGGTGAGTCATAACGAGTGAAGCGGTCTGATTGAATTAATGCCAACCACTGCAAATTTCAGTGCAAATTAAAAGCCTTGTTCGGCAATCCATCGGGGGCAGACAGAGAGCTGATGAATAAAATCATCTACACACCGGCAGCAGGCTTCATAGATGCACAGCTTTCTATCAGAGCAACCAACAGGCAGCCCACCTTGCCCGCCCATCGGGTTGTATGTCAGCATGCGCAAAAAAGAAAAGATCGAGCCATTCGTAACCGACAGGGCAGAACGGGGAAGGGCAAAGATGGAAGGAACACCGGAGGACGACTTGCTGCACAGGAGGAAGACAAACATACGGCGGGAGGATGGGAAGTCCCGCTGCAGAGGGGTGAGTCTAGCAAGGAGGAGAAAGTGAGAAGAAGGTTGCCCATCATCCTTAGAAGCCCTCATGCATTCCTTTGCAACTGTCTGTCTCACCTTGCCCTTGAAGAAAAGTGAGCCAGTGTCTTATGTCCTATGACCATTCTGCCCGCATTGGGAAGACAGATCGGGCTCGACCCTCAGTGAGCGGACAGAAATCAAATCAGCCCAACAAAGCAGCCTGTCTATAGACCTTGTGAATTGTTGGCAGCAGTTATTCTTCCAGGCACGCAACATGGCTGCAGGAATAGTGTGTGTTATGATGGAAAGAGAATGCTACCAGTCAGCTACGCGGAAGCAGAGAAGGGCTTTCCAGGGAAGAAGACCAAGGATGCAAAGAGAGCGCAGGCGGAGGCTGCAAGCAGACAAATGACCACACCAACGGGCAAACCAAAGCTGCAAAGCATCAAAAGCGAGCAGGTCTGCATCCCGCACTAGCAGACATTCAAGGCAGTAGAGTGCTATAGGGGTCCAGCAGGCTCTAAAAACTGTTACCTGCGCATCAATGCTGAGCAGGCCCATGCTCGCAATCAACCCAATTACCCCTCTCAGAGCCCGCGAAGCAGAAGCAATACGGGACTCAATTGTCTTGTTTAAGCACCCCCCTTCAAAGAAAACATACCCCAGATATTTGTATTCGGATGTCCATTCAACTTCCCTCCCACCATACATGACTCTCCCTGCAGACTGTCCCAGAGCCAAGGCAGACAGGCGCAAGATTTTTGTTTTCTTTAAGTTCACAGTCAGTCCCCATTCCATGCAATGCCCTTCCAAGGCTGAGAACTTCTTTTGCAAATCTGAGACAGAATGAACAAGGAAATAGAGATCATCCGCATAGTATCCCAGACTGCCTAAGATGCAGTTGTCAGGGAGGACAGGTTTGGGCTCTCTCTTGGGCTCCTCAACGCTGCCCTCCCCCATTCTCTTATCTGACCATCCTACTTCCTCTGCTTCTCTGTCTAAGGCCCCCTCGTTCTTACTAACTGAACACACACGGGGAAGTTCATTGATATAGATAAAAAAGAGAATAGGAGAGAGAGCATCACCTTGCTTTACCCCAGCGCCCTCCCGAAAACGCAAAGAGTCCCCATCCACCTTTCCCCAGACCTCCCTGTACATTTCACATATCATACACACATCTGCCTCACATATACCTTCTCTTCTCAGTTTCTGAATTAGCTTACCTCTCGGCACAGTGTCGAAGGCTTTGGAGAAATCAACAAAGCCTGCCAGCAGAGCTTTCTTTTTCTTTTTAGAGGAGAGAATGGCAGAGACAAGCACGCCTACCTCTTCTCTCGTTCCCACCCCTTGTCTGAAACCTAACTGCCTGACGTCAAGCTCAACTTGAGAGCGCACACGGCCATCCATCAGCAAACCAAAAAGTTTTGCGAAAGGGTTAACAATGTGAATAGGCCTCCATTCATTGAGAGAGGGAGAGGCAGGGCCTTTAGGGACAAGGCAGATATGCAGTACATTCCAGGAGGGAGGCCAGCATACAAAAATATGCATACAATTAAACAAAACAAAAAGTAAAAAACGAGAGAGCGCCGAGTGTGCAAAACAAAGGTCAAGCTGAGCAGGGGAGATTCCTTTAAGGCCGGAGGCTTTCTTTCTATTCATTTTCTTTAGAGCAGAGGAGATTTGATGGAAAGAGAAGGGCGAAATAGAACGGTGGAAAAGAGGAGGGGCAGGTGGGAGGGCGGAAGGGAGAGGCTCTTCATTCTTGTCGTCAAACACCCCCGCCCAATGATTTGAGAACTCACGTGGAGAAGGACGGGAGGCTCCCCCAGCTGAGGCAGCTTTTTTCTTTCTCTTCCAGATAGCAAGCGGGTCTTTTAACAACTCTTCTTGTACCCTCCGGGCTTGTGCTCTCTCCCACGTAACTCTCTTTCTTTTGAACAGAGTACAACGGACTTAGAGAAGCCTCTGCAGTCTATCGAACTCTATTCCCCTTCTATTCCCATCTCTCACTAGCTTTCATCTCCCGTCTGCCTCTCCAACCTCTTTCTGTAAAGCTTTACATTCCAAATCAAACCATGCCTCTTTCTTTGATCGTCTACCTTCTGGGCCAGGCCCCTTGTCCCCTGTCTGCTTGATCGGCCCTACTAGTATATGCGACCATTCCTCAACTAACCTGTGCAGACACGTACGATCGTCACCGCCCTCCGAAGTCAGCCCTCGTCGGGGATACGGGGACACGGGGGGAGGTGGAGGAGCAGGCGGCTCCTCAAATGGTTCAATCTGCTCATGATAGGCCCACAAGCCAGGCTATTGATCCTCAGTAAACGATCTCACCGCTGCTACAAGCGGCGCGATTTCTTCATCAGAGACCGGGGCTGTGCGGTTTGAACAGAAAAAAGGAGGACAATCAAAGAGGTTTTGGTGGGGTAAGAGAGCATCTTCGGATTCGAGTTGGGCCAAGGGAGGGGAGAAAGAGAAGGAAACGGTCGTATGGTCGGGGGAGGCAATACCATCAAAGTCAACCTCCCAATTAGAAACCCTCTGTGTGGTAAATAGATCAGTAAGTACGTAATTAATGAGGGAAGTGGGCGTAGACATGCTGCTCTGTCTGGAATAGTGGGTACACTCACCAGAAAAAATAAAGGACTCTCCCCCTGCTTCTTCTATCAGTCCATTCAAAGGAATAAGATTCGTATCACTACAAATTTAAATAAAGTCCCTCCCACTGCGGTCAACGTCTTTACTGCACTGAGACGTGCGGACGAACGAGGGTTGGTTAGGCTCCTCCGAGCCTTCATCATTTTCTCCCCTCCCATCAACCCCCCCAGAATCCTTCGGTGGGAGGAGGAGATCTGCACGGGACCACAAAAGATTTTCGGGGACGAGGTTGCCTGAGTGTGCATTGAAATCCCCCATCACCACCCTGTGTGCCTCAAGAGGGACTCCCCCAAATACATGATCTTTTAAGAGGTCAGGGACCCTACTGTCCCTGTGATCGGACCAGGACCTAGGAAGGTAAAGACCGAATATATGCACCCTGCGCCCACCCATTGTAATCTTCACTTCAACTAGACTCGGGCCCATAAGGGAGATTTTGGGTTTTAGCTCGCTCCACCGTTCTTTTTTTGCAAGCATACAAACACCTCCACTCCTGCCGTCCCTATCATGGGCTGCTCTGCGTATACCTAGTTGCTGCCGGTACCACTCACGGTGGCTGAAGTTTTTACCTTTCCACCCCCCACAAGAGATGTCCCTCGTTACGTCCATTGCCTCTGTGAAGATGGTTAGGTTGGGATCTTTCTCGGCCAGCCAACGGGAAAGGGAACCGTTGTTTTCTTTACTTCTCACCCCATTCACATTCAACAATGAAAAGCAGACCGAGGCATCCCTCACTCTAGCCGCGGCTGCCATCTCTTTCTCTTTTTCTTTCCGCCACTCTTTCCAAAACTCCCTTCGCAGCTCTTCGCAGTGATTCAGGTTTGCTGCCGGCTCCCACGTGTGAAAGAAATTCCCGCCCCAGTCAACCAGGTATTCCCTTTCCCCCCCTTCCCCGTTTGTGCGAGTACGAAGCACCCGCACGATCTCCCACTCTGGCTCTGGGCTGGCAGGCTCCTCCGCTTCACTTGGCTACTGTAACGTGCCATGCTTACGGTTGCCTCCCCCACGCTTTTTCCCTTTCCCCCTGCGACGCTTCCTAACCGACTTCTCCTTCGAAATAAAAAACACATCAGATACAAAAGACAGAACAGACAAGCCCTCACCGGAAGGAGAAGGTGCCTGACTGCAAAGTGAAGGGGAACAGGAGAGAGAATCAACATCAGGGGCATGAAGGGACGGAGAAGAATTAAATAGAGGAGAAGAACAGTTTGACTTGCCTGCAAGGGCATCAAGCTCGCCGCCGCTCACAGATCCTTCGTCCGTTGTGCACTCCGACAGAACATCAAAACGATTACCATGAAAGGCAGAGGGAGGGGGAGAGACAGGGGCCGAGTACCCTTTTCTACATAGATTGAATTTCACGTCACACCATTTCAATGAATCAAGAAAGACATGTGCCTGAGGGAGAACACAACTTATTGACAGAGACAGAAGACAACCAGGCACGCAAATCATACATCTCCTTTCTGAGAGCCTCCCTCTCTTCCAGGAGACCTAACAATTTCCTTTTCAGCCGTGGGAGTCCAGTCGGTTCGGAGGGGGAAGGAAGACTCCCAACCATACGCCCTTCTCCCCAACTCTTCCCGTGTCCATCCGAAATTAATGACCGAAGCCGGGGGCAGCACCCCCATCTCCGTTTCTCAACTCGGGTCTCACTTGCACCGGGGTCTTAAAAAACCATACCACCCTCATGAGACGGCTGCGGGAGCTGTCTGGCTTGCTATTGTTACTGTTAGGCGTGCATTGCAAAGTTTAATACAGCAGCGCTCGAGGTTTGCGGCACCGTAGCTGCCACCGCATTCTGCTGCGCGACCGCGGCTGCCAGTGGCGAACCCATCATGTGAGAGTCGGCGGCCGAATTTTATTGGGGCGGCATAGGGGGGAATGGGTGCTGCTGCAGTGGCGGTGCAGGTGCCCTGGGAATCGGTTGAGCGGATTCACTCACCCCTTCCTTCCGCAGAAGGGCCTGAGCCCTCTCTTTGTCCTTAGCGGATGCCCCGGCATCGCCAAGTGTGCTTTGCACCCAGAAAATTCTGCCAGGCTGAGCTTTCTCTTCTTTCTCCATCTTTCTGAGCATACACTTAACAAATCCGGTGGGAGCAAGGGAGAGGACGTTGTACTGCACGGAGCAGTCAGAGGCGTGGGCCTTGAACAGACCGTCAAACTCTTCCGCATCTTTTTTGCGTTTGAATTCGACAGTGAGTTTGGAGACCCACTTGTAGTTCTTGCTACAGAAGATGGATTTCGCAGCGTTGTACAGCCGGAAAGAATGGGAGATCACTTCATCTGTCTGGCACACTTAGTCATTGAGGGAGAGAGAAAAGGTGAGCAAGTCTCTGAGGAAGGATTGGAATTGCTGCCACTTCTTTGTCTCATTGAGAGAGAGGCCCAGCACCATACGTGAGCGAGGGACGGGGTCTTTCTCCTCATCGGAGGGCTGAAGACTCAGCACAGTTGATTCGATCTTCTCAATTGACTTCTCACATTTCTCAAGCCTTCTCTCATTCTGACCAATCCGGTTATCAAGGTTATCAATTCTTTTTACAATGATGTCAAATCTGCCGTCGAAGTACTCCCTCTAAGAAGCTGTCTATTGGTTTTTATTTCAGGAAGCGTGGCCCTCCCGTTGCCAGAGGGGAGATCGGAGCCACTAAGAGGGCCAGCCAATATTCTACAGGATATCATGATGGCGTTTCAGCAACGAAGAGGGAAAGATACACTCGGCGGAGATGGCTGTTATTTTCTGACGAGAACTCTCTCGTTTCAGGGAGATTTGATACAAGAGTTTCAAGGCTTACACTCAACTGTATCTCTACAGCCTTTACCAAACTTTTCATGATGTATGAGGTTAAAGCCGGTGAGCCATATAGGCTCTGGCCAACCTAGTATTTCCTGCATAGATTCGATCCCTCGACCTAGGCCCCACTGGGGCATTTGCATGGATCAAAGCCTAGCTAGGGCGGAAATGGAAATAAAAAGAGAGGGTAGCTCCACTCTCAAGCAACCTGGGTTAAAAACCACCTGCATCGGAACAGATTTGCAGTGGCAGGGGAAACGACCGAGAGGGAAGACAAAGCCAGAAAGGGAGACCAAAAAAGAAAAGCAAAAGAACGCGTCCATGTCAGACTGAGAAATGGTAAGGAGTGCAGTCTACAGGGTAGGAACCCTACGGAATACTTCCTTGGATACCGACTCCTGAGCATAGTTGTACTAGTACAGTACAGTGTAGAAGCAAAACTAGTACAGTACAGTACAGTATAGTACAGTTCGAACGGCCCGCCCTGACCTGCTTCACTAAGTTGGGCGGGCCGCCTGCCGCTCGTCCCACTACCTTTTTATAAGCCTTTAATTAAGCTAAGTTTTAAGCTACTTAAAGCCCACTTTTAGCATATTTTTCCTTGTGTTTTTAGTAACTTTTTACTAGCGTTTTAGTGAGTTTTCATTATATTTTTATAGTAAACATAAATTTAAATTAGAGAAGAAGATGGCTTTAAATGAAGCCTCTCAATTACGAGAATACAAGGTTTCTGTTCTACTCCTCAGGTACTTAGACGAGGCTTTTCATGTTGAAGTCAAGGGGCGGAGGAAATCTAGGGTAACGATGTCTTTGTAGATGACGTTGGAATGGCGCAAGGTAGTACAGGCTGCGACGCCCCCTCTTCAGCTTAACTATATATTGTCGGGGATGACAGCGTCATACCTGCTTACAATACAGGTTCGATGATGATCCACTTATATCGAGGAGCAATACTCTTCACAGCAACTTGAAAGTACCCCTTACTTTCAAAAAAATCTTGAAACTCCTGTCTTTTTGACTAGTACTCTCTGCGAGCTACATGTGAGAGCTGCTCAAGCCCCGAAGAACGCCTTCCTTGCCACAGAGGTCTTTCAAGCCGCGGGTCTATGAGCAAAGGTTCTTTTTCTACGACCAGGTTTACTTTGAGAAGAGAAACCGTCTCACCCAGCCGCACTAGAACTTGTTGGTCACCACACACACCAACTTCCACCTTCAGAGGGTTCATCAGAGGAACGCCAGGCACCACAGGAAAGAGACCTAGATTTTGG
The DNA here is from genome assembly GCA_018398765.1 of Chromera velia. NCBI lineage: Eukaryota > Chromeraceae > Chromera > Chromera velia. Next base: position 14,387 of record JAHBMJ010005362.1, on the reverse strand, counting down.
GCTAGTTTTTGGGACTCGAAGCACTCAACCTTGCATCGTACGAGTCTGCCGAGGCATTTGATAACAAGCTAGATGGAGAGATGGCGATTGAATACCTGAAAAGCATCGGACTGGAGTTCAGAGAGGCTCTTTTCTAAGTCACTATAATTCATTATCACTATATCATAACTTAGCACACGTTTATAGAGCATTAACGTAGGTTAAGAGACCCCTTAGGACGCTAAAAATAGAAGAAATTGTTTTTTAAGGTCTAGTACAGTAGTACAGTACAGTGTAGATGTCATAGTACAGTAGTACAGTATAGTACAGTGTAGTACAGTGTAGTACAGTGTACTTGTGCAACTATGCTCCTGAGGAAGGGCTCGGCTGCTGAGCACAGTGGACAGTCAGCAGCAAAGAAAGAATATATACAAGATCAAACGAGAATCAGACGAGACGCAGGCACAGTGACTTTGCTTCCCTGGGGCTGACTAGACTGACTGGAGTACAGTACCTACCGTAGTCCTATCAGTCTCTCCTGTCCTTCGGTAAGGCCAAAGGTCAACTCCGTAGGGCACGATCTATTTTTAAAGCACTCGGAGGCAGTGAAATTATCAGCAAAAAACTGGATAGGAAAAAGAAACAGAAACAAAAAAGAAGAGATGAAAAGAAGATGAGAAAGAGAAAAACAGAGAGACCACCCAAAAAAGCTGTATCCACGCTGTGCAAATATGAGCGCCCTGCCCCCCTGCACCCGCGCGAGCTTGAGCACGTCCCCCCCCGCGCGTTTCACATTTCTCTCTCTGTTACATTTTAGCTCTGAACCTACCTCATACACTCAAACGGAGAAAAACAGGAAAGAACCATCTAGAAGCAATCGGATTAAGACTTTACCGTTTATGAAGGTAAGCTGAAATTGCCCGTGCACTGGCAACAGAGTATTTCTTGAGAAGTAGTGTGAAAATTTCTTTTACTTTCTTTTCGTTCTCGCACACCCCCCGTCCTAACTGTTGCTTTGCCATCTGTTATGCCCACACGATCAAGTCCGACTCAGAGCGTGCGTCTCTTACTTTCTTTAAAAGCCTATCCATATGTCTTCTTTCTATTTCCATCCCTTTGCATTCTGTTAACTTGTGAACAACATCATTCAATTTACTCCATCCATGCATGTCAAGGGGGCAGTGCTTGCAGACAGACTCTACTTCCTCGTTCAAAACTCTTCCCCCCCCCCAGCAGTGCACGGGCAATCGGCCTAACGTTGGCCTCCAAACAGAGCAGCCTCCTAGGGAGAGGTCAAACCATAGGAACTCGCTGCCCGCTTGAGCCGGTCCATCCTCCTATGATAAGACGGGCCAAGCGCTGTCTAGACGGATGTTCAATTTGGAAGACCGAAGGCCTCACTCCATTGAAGAAAACACTCCCCCGTCCTGCCTGCCCTCCCCTACCCTACCGGTGCTCTTTCTGCAGAGAACGGGAGGTTGCAACAAACCAGTCATCCAACCATTCTTATGGCATTGCGTTCTTGTGCTTCCCTACCTCTCCTTTCGACAGCAAGCTTTCTTTTCATTGCTGCTTTTTCACCCGGGCCCGAGTGTACCTCCGTATGAGAGAAGAATTCAGGAGCAAAAGGTCCCACCAACAGCTTGACAGACCTTTACCATTCTCCGTAAAAGTCATCGTTGCAAAGATCTAAAAATCCGGCTGGTATACAGTGGGATGTTAAGGAGAGGCTGCGTAAAAATCCCCCCACTCTTTCTGTCAAGAGAGCCCATATCGGGCAAAGGCCAGAGATGAAAAGGGAGAGGACACGAAACGAATTGTAGGGGAGGCCGAAAACCTATCTAACAAAACGTAATTGCAGATCGTTTAGCGCCTTTATGTCTGCAGCCTGCAGCACAGTCTGCTTAACTGAGAGAAAACGTTTCAAGCCCGTAAAGGGGCACAAGAATCCATAAACCCCGAAAAAGCATAATTTTGGAGGCAGAGAAGAGACGACCAAGGGAAGCACAGAGCCCTATGAGCCCCCCCGCCCCCAGCCAATGTCTCACAGAGGGACAGAGAGAGCCGCCTTCAAAGAAAGTGCAGCCTAAATATTTGTACTGATCAGTTCTCTCTCCTTCCTTTCCCTCAAAGAAGATCAGCTCCCGAATGTTCTCTTCATTATTAGAAAGCCTCATCACTTTAGTTCTTTTTAGATTGACCGTGAGGCCCCATGTCCGACAGTATTCACCCAATTTATTCATTTTTGATTGAAGCTCCCATGAAAAACGATCAAACAAAATAAGATCATCAGCGTAATCGATACGTTTGAGAGGCTGAGACTCCAAACCAATCGTATCATCCTGACTAACCCAATCTTTCCCTCTTTTTCTCTTCTCCCCCACTTTGATCTTCTCATTCGCTTTTTCACTGCTTGCCCCTCTCAATTAGAGTCAATCTACCTGCCCAAGGGTTATCTCGTATTCGGCTTTCTATTGGGCTCTCAGCATTCACTATTCCATCCTCCTCTGACTCTTCCCCCCCGTGTCCATTCTCTTGGTCAGCCGAGGAGCTAACGTAGCGGTACAGGTTATTTATGAACAAAAAGAAAAGCAAAAAAGAGAGAGGATCGCCCTGTTTTACCCCCACCCCCTCCGGAACAAAAGAAAAAGCAGAAAAGAGAGAGGATCGCCCTGCTTTACCCCCACCCCCTCCGGTATCTCCCTATCTGCTCTATCAACTCTTGCCCAGACATCGATATACATGGCATATATCATCAAGCCGTCATATTCCGACACCCCCTCTTCCCAAAGCCGTCTCAACAACAGACCCCGAGGGACCTTGTCAAAAGTCTTTGAAAAATCGATAAAAGTAGCCAAAAGGGGGCATTTCCAGGCTTTCAAGCTCGCTATAAATCCCGCTAGAGCAGCGATAGCCTCCCTAGTCCCTATCCTTTTCCAAAACCCCAGCTGTCGGTTGTCCAACATGGTCCATTCTCTCAGTCTTTCATCTATCAGAAGGATGAGAAATCATACACCACCGGACTTCATCAGTGTTTCAGACTTTGAAATTTTACCAAAAAAAAAAAAATGTTTATGCAGCGTTTTAGAACAAAAAAAAAATGCATAGTGCAGAGTTTGTTGTATGTTTAGATGCTGTATACCACTTGTGAGATCAGAAGCATCAGCGTTCAATGTAGTGAAACGTCCGAGTTATGGTTTACATGTACTGACATATATACGTGGTAGACCTAGACCGGGGTCTAAAAAACACCTCAGATGCTCCATCCGAAACCAAACCAAAAAAAAGCACTGACCTGTGGAATAACACGTGTGAACCCATGGCGACAACAAGATTGCGGGTAGGACCCCGGATTTTCATGGGCAAAACCAGGTTGGAACCCGGCCGGGAACCTGGTTTTAGGCCGTTTTGGGCCTGCTTGCAGAGAAGAGCAGTTATGAATCCTGAGTTACCAAACACACATCCATAAGGTTTAAACAATCCAGGCAAAGCATTTTTTACAGAGTTTGGCGAGGGTTGGTCACACAGTGTCTGTCAGATATGCACTGAGTCTGAATCAGATCACATATAGCCATATATCCCTCCCACTCACCAGTATGTGCAGACGTTGGAGGGGTTCTGCTCCTCTAAAGTGCTTGAAACCTGCATTTAACGAGTATAATAGATCCAAATCACTGCACTGATCTTGGTTGTAGTGGATGATCTAGACGGAAGAGCCTCTGGGTGGACCTGGGGGCTCTTTGCCTAGCTCTTTGCTCTCCGTCCGCACACAAGCTTCCACAAGAGGGCAATACACTTTTCAGCCCTGCCAAAAGGTTCCAGGAGCATCAATATTGGGTGGAACCGGCTGCAATGCAAAGAGACAAGGGAGACATGTTGCTCAGCATGGCTGGAAAGAGAGAAATAAGCCTAATCGCTAGGCCTACTTAGTGTTAGAGATGTATTAATTGCTTAAGCGCTGGTCAACGGGTGTTGCTGACACCGTCTCCAGATATTGAAAGGGTCTCTTCTCAACAGCCATTCGACATGGTAAAAGCTGCACACAGAACTGTTACAGAGTCTAAGGGTCTTGTCGAAAGACAGTTGTACTACTTTGGTGAAAGGATCTGCTTTCCAGCCACTGCTATACGTTGAGAACGATTCAGACTGGGTGTGACATAGGGGTCTAGAATTGCTATCACAACACCCTATGAAGGGGCCTTATAGGCCTTGCGTCTATATAGCACTTCGGGGGGAGGGTGTCGGCCTTCGGCCGACAGCTATATACAACGCTTCTGTAGGGGCGTAGGGGGGCGTTGGGAGGGCCCTTTCTGGGGCTATGCACGAGCCTTCAAATCTAAGTTTAAGAACCGTTTTTTTCAGACTTGTATACCGGCCTAGATGCCGGCAAGGACCTTCTTCCAGGAGCTACAACTCTGATTGATTTCAAAGGATTGCTACTCTACATCTGTTTTTGTATCATGACCCTGTATAAAAGCTATTTGTTGAATTGGAACTGTGGAAGAACAAAGAGAAAGTTGTAAGCTCGCTAGTTCCATATGATTATGTGAATGTGATGGTCGGGGCAGGGCTGACGTGCGTGGGCCACAGCCAGTGCATGGGATAATCAAATTGCAATTTAATTGCTAAAAGAAGCTTGGCCCAAGCAATAATTGCAATAATTGCAATTGATTGTTAATAATTGTTTATATCTTTAAGAATTGACTTATTTAAACCGAATATATGAGTTATAGAGCGTTTATAAGGCCTTATTCAATGTTTTAAAACGATTTTTTGCTAGATTAAAAGAGTTCAAACCTAAATGGGAAGAGTTAAAACTTATATGAAAGTGATTGATAATGGAAAATAGTTGTTAAGTTATCAACTTGTTGGTATATATACTACAATATATATTATAATTTATAATATATGCTATGCTATACATACAACAACTAGGTAACGACTTATAGTCTAGTATTCATAACATGTTCTTGAATAGAAAAAACGTATTCTTTTGAATGAATTGCAATTAAAAAATTTGAGTGTTCATCACTGCAAGTGGTATAACAAAGACACTTATATAACCAATGTTTTTAAATGAATGCCATATGTATGCAACCACGACACACCATCACACATACACGTTGCAATCGCATCTGTCCGTCTAGAGCATCTGTCCAAGCCGGTTTTGTTGCATGCAGAGCCGAATAATTTTGCACCACATGCAGTAGACGGTGGACTGGCGCCTTACTATATGTTGTGGCGCCCTACACATGCGGCCTGCCCATGTGTGCGACGCGGCACGCGATCATGGCACCGGTACTGCATCACCGCTATTTGCTAGCATTTCTTTAACATCTTTCAGACCCCTAAAGTATATAATTAATTGCAATAAATTGCTGAGAGCTAGATGCCAGCAAGCAATTATTGCTTCCAATTAATTGCAATAATTGTAATTGCAGTAATTGCTTCCCATACACTATGCACAGCCCGATTAGATACCGCGGCATGAATTTCTGGGGGGCCACGGCATGCGCGAGCGTGCGGGGGCTACGTGCTTTGCTGAGGAGACAGAGTTGATTCAGACCAATTGATCTGATAGTTGTGTGATTGAGAGTTGTCAGTCTGTTGTCGTGCATCAAACAGTGCAGATTGTAAGATAAACGGATACCGCGCGTTTTAGATACACGTTCTCATAGGCAGCTTGTGTGCATGTCTCGTCTCCAGCCTGAATTAATTGAGGCTTTTAGATTGATCAGTAAAGGAACCTCTTGCAAAGGGAGCAATGCATACGGTGAGTTTCAACAGACCCTTATGTGTTGTGTGTATTGAGTAGTGGCAGACTTCTAGACGTTTAGAGAACATTCACACCATCATAATTTGGTGTTCTCCATGCGGGCTCAAACGTTTCATTCTCTTTTTGTTGCAGACATCTCGAAATACCGGGAGACAACTCCCAGGTTTCTGCAGCTGCCAGTGCTTGCCCTTCTCCTCCCAAGCCCCATGACTTCAACTGGGTGAACGAACTGAACTCCGTGGAAGGTTTCAACCTTTGGAAAAGACAGTTCCTGAAGTTTGCCAAGTTTCAGCTCAAGGCCAAGTTCATTCCGAATGATGATAAGAGGAAAGAGCTCTGGACCCTGGTGTTGTTGCATGTTTTCAAGAAGTTCGACGACCTTAAAGACAGCACACTCACCATCGAAGAGTAGGAGCAGAAGTTTGGGGAGGATCTTTTCACCGCTGTCGCTGCTACAATTCTTGATCCCAAGGAACCGGAGCGCAGACAGTTCGAGGAGAGGTATATTGCGATGAACAGGGAGAGGGGAAACGACCTTTTCCAAACCCTGGTGAAGGAGGATAAGCTTTTTGCCAAGGCAAAGGTGAAAGGCTACAAGTTTGATCCTTCTACTCAAAAGCGCACTCTTGAGAAGATGTGTTTGGACAAGGAGTGGCTGGATGGAGTGAGAAGGGCAGCCAGTGAATTGAAGAAGGAGTCCGATGCTCTGACGTATGCCAAGATCCGTCCCCGTCTCATCGAGGATGCCAAGATCCTCCATGAGAAGAGGGTTGGCAGGTAGGTGGAGGAGTCGTCCAAGCCCAAAACGATCCCACCTCCCAAGCACCGGCCAAGAGTTTTCTGGGGCGGCAGAGGGACGTGTGAAGAAAGGAAAGTCTTAGAAAGGAAAGGGGAAGAAGGGCAAGAGGGAAGTGACTCCCTTCTATGATGCCAATGCTGCTTCGTCCAGCAGCTCCCTATCCGGTCCTTCCAGTTCCCGCTGCTCCAGCTGTGGGTTTGTACATAGGAGAGAGAAGTGCCCTGCCAAAAACGCCACCTGCGGCATGAAAGACACGCCTGAGTGTGGTGAGAAGGGGCATTTTGTAAGCTGCTGCCCGAAGAAAAGACAGCGGGGGAGAGAGGCCGCCGGGGCAGCGATTCCACGAGTCTTTGGCACCACCTTTAACATGAGAAAGGGAGATAAATGGGACGAGATGTCCTCCTCCTCTGCCAGTTCGGGTTTGTGAGTATCCCTGCCTCCGGGGGGCAAAGCAGCTCCTCCCCGGAACGCAGGGCAAATTCTAGAAGAGCTGCAGTGCGGGGGGGGTTCATTCAAGCCACCCTCCGTAACGCTAAGAAGTTTGCTGATGATAAGTTTGATGAAGTGGTAGAGAATAGACCTGTGAATCCTGTTGAGGCTTTTCTTATCGCTTTCATTGGAGAAGAGGAAGACAACTGTCAGTCGGGATTGACTGACAGTGGTTGTTCTTTATCTCTTTTGCCTCCTTGCTGTAAGAAGTTTGTTGTGTCGAAAGAGAGTAGGACAGTGCAGTTCCGTCTCACTTCTGATGTTGCAGGCCTCCAGAGTAATAAGGTAAAGACGTGTCACCTCCCCGTTAAAGACAAAATGGGGAGGGTGCGTCTGGTGCCTGAAAAAGCCGTCATTTACTCGTCTGTTGGTCATGCTCTTTTCGCGTGTGCAAAGAAAGAGCTTTATCTTAGGAGAAAAAGTGGGAGGCCGAGTTGGCTGAGACTTACTAACATCGATGGGAATCGTTTTATTGCGCCTGTTGATCAGTCTGGTTCCGTTCTTTTTGTTCTCTTTTTTGAAACTGAGGTGAAAGACCGATGGGGGGTGGCGTCGGCGTACTTAAGGAGGAGTGCAGACATGGCAGTCCAGCCAGCCAAGTCTCTTCATTCTTATTTTTTCTCTGCGTGTGCAGAGGAAGGGAAAGATGAGACATCTCTTTCTGCAAAGAATAGAAAGCATCTCCTGTATGTGCTGTATTCTCGTCTTGCGTACGCAACGGGGGAGCGACTCCTTTTGACGTTGAGAGAGAAGGGGGTCGGTCTCTCGTACAGTCTGCAAGAGTGCAGGGATGTGCGGAGGGAGTGTAGGGCGTGTCGCGAAGTCAACTTCCACCGTCAACGTTTGAAGCGTCAGGGGTGGAAGGCCAAGAAGCGTAGAAAAAGAAAGAGAGCTGGGGCAGAGGAGGCGCCCTCCAGAGTGGGGGGTGACGATGAGAGTGAGGGGAGTGACGAAGAGTCGTCTTCGGGGGACAGGGCCTGGCGTCCCTCGGAGAAGTTCAACAGGATCATCTATCACGACATCAAGGACATGAAGAAGAAGGGTTACGGGAGGTTCAGATACGTCTCCGTGATTGTTGATTAGAAGTTCTATCGCCTCTCTCTAAAGGCCCTTCTGTCGAAGGACCATGCAGAGAGGCACCTTCTTTCGTGGATCTGCCGTTGGGAGGTTGCTAGTTTCGGAAAGCTTCTGATTGTTCGGTCAGACAACGGTAGGGAGTTTTCGGGAGAGGAAAGGTATCTTCGGGTGTATAAAAATGAGGGGGTTGATAATGAATTTGGCCTACCAGGCACTTTTGAGGTTCAGACATTTGTAGAGAGAGCCAATTTGACCTTCATTTCTCTTCTGAACAAATTTTTATTGCAAGCACGCATTCTATTTTTCATATGGCCAGCTGTCTTGCCGGATGTTGCCAATGCAGTGAATGATGTGGTGCACAATTCGATCGGCCGTTCTCCGAATGCGTGTGTGTTTGGTCGGCCGTCTGGCATTCCTTCCATTTTTTGCGGTGATGTTGTGTGCATCATGGATCCTTCTTTCTGTCGTTCCTCACCCTTCAAAAAGAGTGAGCGTATTCTTTTTGGGGGCGTAATAGGGCTGAGGGTCGTTTTGGTTCTTTTTTGCCGGGGAGGGAGATGGAAAGCACTACGGGTCCATCCATTTCATATCGTTCTAGAAGAGTGGGTTGGCATAAGAATAAGAGACTTCTATGCTGACTGAAGGGGAATAGATGGAAGGAAGGAGCAGGAGATTCCCAGCAGAGAGTCAGACGGAGACTTCTGGGTTGGGTGGGATGCCGATGATGACCGCACAGATGGCGTGATCGGGTCTGATGATGCGTTGTCAGACCATGTGGATGCAGAGGATGAGTTGCCTCCTGTAGATCCACCCAGAGGTGTTCGTTCCTCTGTGCTGAAGGGCGTTCTCGCTAGAGAGTCCAAGAGCGCCCTCTTCCTTGCTCAGATAGTTAGGGAAGGGGAACAGCAGTTTAGGGGGGTGAGCATTGCAAGACTGAAGAAGCAGGAGGATGGTTCTTTTTGTCTTGTCGAGTTTGATCGAATCATACAGAAAGACATCGTGGAGCGTTTTGATCTGTCTGCCGAGGGCAGACTCCCCGAGTCTATTCTGTAGCGCCTTGCAGAGGAGGCTCCACAGCCAGAGCCCCCAGTCCCTCAGCCTGTCGCTGAGAACTCCGATCCCGTTGATATTGACTTTCCGTCCCCCGTTGATGGGGTAGTAGAGCAAGTTGCCAAAGATTCTTCTGAAGCGAGAGCAGCTGAGTTTGTTTGTTAGTCACAGATGACAAAGAAACAAAGGAAAGCAGCAGTGAGGGAGAACAGAGAGAAGCGATGCAAGTTGATAGAGGAGTGGATTAGCAAGGCACTGCTTCTCCTCTCCTAATTCATGAATGGATGCGTGTGCAAGGGTTGTTACATAGACTCTGTGTTTTTCTGACTTAATTAAATGCATGGTATTCCAACGTGTAGGCATAACTTCTGAACTTTTTGACTGATTTGTTCTAGATGCCCTGCATCACCTGCCTCTTTTCTTTGTACACAAAGCCTACAGCGATAGAGAAAAGACAGTGGCGGAACGGGGGGGGAGGCGCGCGTTCTCTAGCGCGGGCGGTTTGTTAATCCTGGGATCGAGTGACTATACAGCACTGTGATGATGTGCTATACCGGACGAATATATTGTGCGCGCGGTGTGAGCAAGATGCATACATTTATCTTTTTTTGGCTCTTTGGATTTTTCTTTTTTTTTGCGTGCATTTTATCTTTTTTGCGCTTGCATGTATCACCTTGATCGATCTATGGAGGAAGGTATGATTGATTAACCCGATGGAGACCGTGTCCTCTCTCAACAAACAGTGCACCGTAGGAGAACTTAAAGCGCTCAGCTATCTGAAGAGCACATACATCTCTAGGTTCTTATCATAAGGCAATGGACACGCACTTTGAAGTTGTGTGTGCCGTCTTGAAAGCAGAGAGAGCGAAAAAGCTTTTGCACAGAGAAAACAAAGCGAAAGGACACATTTTGGCCACCAGAGAGGAGATAAAGCAAGCTCTCTTCAAAGAGGCAGATTGGAAAGAGCTGGCCCGGTGGTGTGTTTGTTCTGTTTTTGATTTGTCTTCACAGATCTTGACTCCCCAGCCAGGGGTGAAAGGTATCACCCTCCGTTGGATCCAGATGTGGAAGCTGAAGGAGGAGAAGAGAGTTGCGAAGTCCAGGCTCGTTACCCGGGGGTTTCAGGACCCTCGAGATTCAAAGCTTCTCGAAATCTACTCCAAGACTGCAGATGTAGGCCTGGCAAGGGTTGCGTTTGTTTGGGCCCTCAGTCGGGGGTGGCAAGCAGTGAAGGTCGATGTGTCGACTGCCTTCCTGCAGGCTCCGATCGGTGAAGGTGTGTGGCTTCGTTTGCCTCATGACCTGGCTTGCGTTATGGGGTGTACATCAAGATTGTGAAGGCCGTCTACGGACTGGCCGATGCTCCCAAGTGTTATACCGATTTCTTCAAGAAGAAGGTTGGTGGACAGAGGTTTGTAAGTCGATTCTCGTGAAAAGAAACAAGAAGGGGGAGGCGATTGGTCTGATGGTGATGCATGTAGACGACCTGTTTGTGTTTTCTCCATCTATTGATAACGATATAGCAGCAGTACATACGATGTTCAACACAGATGAGCCCGAGTGCATAGACAACGGAGAGATGCACACCTATATTGGCATGTCGGTGCGCATGAGGGATGTTGAGATGCTCCTTGATCAGAGCGTCTACATCATGAACATGGTAGAGTCTGTCCTAGAGTCTGTCAGTCCAGAAGCGAAGAAGCCGATCACAGACAAAGACCTCCTTTTCCCAACCGAGAAGGATATCGATCCTTCATTATAGAAGGAGCAGTAGAAGAATGTGGAGGCATTGGGATGGGTGGTTCACACCCAGCCTAGCCTCTCATTTTTGTTTTCTCACCTGTCCCGCTCGAACACCCGTCCATCTCCTGCCTCTCTGCTGGCTCCTGAAAAAGCACTCTGGCACACAAAGGTGACGGCCAAGCCTTTGAAGTTGAAAAAGATAAGAGGGGTGCCCATACTTGTTGTGTGGGTCGATGCATCCTACCAATTAAGTTTGAGAGAGGGGACATTGGGATGGGAGATGCAGATCCTCGATTAAGAGGAGGTGGATGATTTGGAGAGAGTGAGTGAGGACAACACCATTGTGTGGGCGAGCAAGAAGTATACTTGAAAGCTCGGGTCCACCACCACTGCAGAGTTGTTTGCGATGGCATTGCGTGATAGTGTTAAGCTTTCCTTCAGTGTGTTCAACTTGATTAAGAAAGTTTGGGGGGTGTTTCCCAAGGTTCTCGTTGTGAGTGACTCGCAGCCCTTAATGAATCAGTTGGCCAGCAAGCAGAGCAAGAGTGAGCCTCATCAGCAGGCTGAGCTTGAGTATGTCTTGCAGGAGTTGGCAGATTTGGGGGCAACGGTCAAGTGGGTGCCCACTAGTCAGCAGAGAGCTGATTATCAGACCAAATTTTTGAAAGTCTGAACCTTCTGGTATTGGCGTTGCGTGCAGTCATATTCTGTGCATGCGCCCATGAATGGAATTCATGGGAGGTGATTGTGAATGTGATGGTCGGGGTGGGGCTGACATGCGCGGGCCGGGCCCGATCAGATACCGCAGCGTAAATTCCTGGGGGGCCACGGCATACGCGAGCATGCGGGGGCCACGTGCTTTGCTGAGGAGACAGAGTTGATTTAGACTGATTGATCTGATGGTTGTGTAATATTGAGAATTGTTAGTCTGTTGTCGTGCGTCAGACAGTGCAGATCATAAGATAAACGGACACCACGCATTTTAGACACACGTTCTCATAGGCAGCTTGTGTGTGTGTCTCGTCTCCAGCCTGAATTAATTGAGGCTTCTAGATCGATCAGCAAAAGAACTTCTCGGAAAGGGAGCAATGCATACGGTGAGTTTGAATAGACCCTTATATGTCGTATGCATTGAGTAGTGGCAGCCTTCTAGACGTCTAGAGAACATTCACACCATCATAGATTATTCGTGTGTTCAGTTCATTTTTTTGTGAATAAAAGGGCATAGCTTGTCTAAGACTTTATCTAGGACTTTATACATACAACACAATACTCTATAGGGGCGTTGCCTCTAGAATAAAACGCCTTTATATACAACGCCCTTAAAGCGTAGCCTCTAGGCATGTTTCTATATACTACACCACCCCCCCTCCCGTATCTAGACCCCTATGATGTGACTGAAAGTATCTGACTAAGCAGATTTTAAGCTTTTATATAGCCGATTTTGATCGATAGCCGATTTTTTTTTATCAGTGACGCACGCAGAGACGCGTGACAGCCGGGCCGCAGGTCACACGCACAGAGGAGGGCATAGTAGCTAGGCCATGCATGCACCCGGCTGGGCCGGCCCGATGTATGCGTGCGTCACTGAGAAAAATCGGCTTCGACAGATACATTCAGTCACACCCAGTCTGACCGTTCTCAATATACAGGAGTGGCTATGAAGTAGATCTTTCCAGCAAACTGGTACAGTTATGTTTTTACAAGACCTTTAGACTCTGTTTTGTGCCTGGGATTTACCTTTTGCCTCGGTTATGTGATAAGACCTTTTCCATCCATCTAGTCTGGATGTATCTCGAGACGGTGTCGGCAACACCCGTCAACCCCTCCATCAGTACCTAGCTGTCTGACACCAATTAGGTTGCTTTCTCTCTGCCTAGCCATGCTGCTCAACGTCTCTTTTTTGTTTCTTTGTATTGCAGCCGGCTGCAACTAACGTTGATGCTTGTGGAAGTTTTTGGTGGGGCTGAAGAGTCTGTTGCTTTAATTTTTGCAGTAGAGTTTGTGCGAATGGAGAGCAAAGAGCCCCCAGGTCCACCCAGAGGCTATCTCAACTAGGTCACCCGTTGCAGCCAAGGTCAGTTCAGTCATTTAGATCCATTCTACTCGTTGGATGCAGGTTTAAAGCACCTCAGAGGAGCAGAAGCTGCATGTGAGACCTCTTTAGGATTTCTATTCATGTGTCAGTCTAAGACTTCTTACTTACATTATAAGTTGCATATGAATGAGGGTGCGGGAGTGGTGGTACTGAGGCATATTTTATGGTATGAGGAAACAAGAGAGGATGTCACAGAGGAGAGGTTAGAAAAAGGGGGGGGTGGCAGAATGTGGCAGGAAGCAAGTGAGGCGATGCCATCGAGGAGAGGGAGCTGGGGGATGAGGGAGATAACCACTGGGTTATGGAAAGCTTGGGCCGGCTTCCTTATTCCGGGCGGGACCGGGAAGTGCTTCGCGGCCAAGGACATATGTGGAAGGCCTGAAGCAACTGACTGGATCGGAAGGTGAGGAATCTCCCGAGTAGGAGTGCCTGTTTGTGCTGTGGAGGGGCGTGGAGGAGCGGGTAGAGTCAGATGAGTGATAGGCGGGGGCCAAGGTTGTCTTGGGGCCATGTCCAGGGCGGGCCGGTGTCGCAGCCAGAGCCGGAGCCGACGGTACAGACAGGTAGCAGTTCTGAAGCGACCAGCGAGAGGCAGACTGGAGTGGAAGATCAGGAATTGAACGTCTCGATAGTCTAGCGTTTCTGTCGACGGCGGGGAGGCGCGGGTACAGTGAGTAGGCTGGGCGGGCCACGGGGACCGGGGCGTGTCTAGGCTGGGATAAGGGCTGGGGTCAGGCCCGGAATCGGTCGCAGGGCCGACGGCACGGACAAGGAGACGGCACGAAGCGCTAATGAGCGGCAATTAAGCTGGAGCGGAAGGTCGGGAGCAAAGCATCTGGGATCAGCGAGAGTTCTTGTTTGTGTCGGGGGGGGCGCACGGGAATTGAGGGGGGGGGGCGGGCCCGGGCCAGGGTCCTGTCTAGGCCGGGGCCGGGGCCGGGGCCAGGACCGGGGCCAGCGGCATCACAATAACCCGCAAAGACCCCGGAGCGATCATATGGAGGCTGCCATATGCGAACCATGGGGTTTCTGACTATGAAAAGTAGATTGACTCGCTTGCCGAAGCATACCGGAGGCGCCTACACCCCTCAATCCTTCTTAATTGCACATTGTTTTCGACCTTTCCACCATCAAGGCCCCTTTCTTAGAATTTTTGCTTGATGGCGGAAACAGCCCTGTTTCCGTCATCAAGCAAAAATTTTGAGAAGGGGGCCTTGATGATGGAAGAGTCAAAAACGATGTGCTTCTCCTTTCGTGCGTTTGTTCGTTCTTTCTTTTTTTCTTTCTTTCTTTCTTTCTTTCTTTCTTTTTTTCTTTCTCTCTCTCTCTCTCTCTCTCTCTCTCTGTTTCTCTATTTCTCTCTCTGTTTCTCTATT
>JAHBMJ010005356.1:55506-58006 GCA_018398765.1 Chromera velia | reverse complement strand
TTTTGTTCTCTCTGTTTTCTTCTCTCTTTCTTTGCAGACGTACTCACACATACACACACACACACACACACACACACACACAGACACATGCAGACACACTCACCGGTGAAGATGCCGAAGAAAAGACGCAGAGACAAAAGGAAAAGAAAAAATCCAGCACCGCCGGTTGAAAAGCAACCGAGGGCAAGAGAGGCGATCTGCACACACGGAGAGGAGAGGAGAGGAGAGGAGAGGAGAGGAGAGAGGGAACAGACAGCAGAGGGAGAGGAAGGGATGGAGGGAGGAAGGTTCACGAAGAAGCAGAAGGAAGGACACGGAACGATGGGAGGGGACGGTCAAAGAGGAGAGGAGAGGTGAGGAGGGGGGGAGAGAAGGGGGGACCAGCTTTAGCCCCCGCCTCCCCCCTCTCTCGAGGACAGACGCAGACAGATAGATAGATGCATAGATAGAGCACGGGGGGGAACGACGGATTGAAGGAACCACTCGTTCCTCTGTATATGCACCCCTGTTGCTTGCCTTCCACCAACCGACATATATCAATCACTTGTGTGCCGACGAACAAAACCAAAGAATCGAGCCCGGCTCTGATTCTGCTCATCCTTCGTCAGGGCCCAGGCAAATGCTCATGTTTCCCTATGTACAGAGAGACCAGCCAACGTACGGAAGGACGGCTACGAGAAAAACGAAAGAAAACTACTCTACTCGTAAAAAGAGGAAAGGATAAGGCAGCCCCACCCACACAGCCCAACCCCCACGTACCACAACGTTGTTGAAAACACCCCCCACTTTCTGGGCCGGTTCCGGAATCGAAAGACTGTCCATGTTTTTTTCGTTCATGAATTCAATGAGCCCGTTGAAGAAAGCCCATCCCTGGAACGCAATGAAGAGACAGAAGACTGAGGCGAACAGAGGGGCAAACGGATTCATCCCATTAGGGTCCGGCCTCGGTTTTCGTCGTTTTTTGTCGTCGCCGTTGATCACCCGATCCCAAAACGGTTGTTCTTTCTCCTTTTCCTCCTCCGTCAAGACACGGCCGGTCTGTCGATCCAGATTCGTCGGCCAGTACCCTTGGACAACCATGTCGTCCTTGCGAACCTGTGAACCAGACAGACAGACACCCACACAGGTATCTAGATGGGCCAAAGCGTGGATGGATGCACAATGAGAAAGACATAAGAAAGATAATGGCTTCCTGAGGGTCTCAGATCTCGGTCCTTGTCCGTTTCAACGTGCAGTGAAGATGCTAGAAGCGGCACCAGAAACGAAGATGCGTACCTTGATCCATCCAAAAACCACACACAGGTTCCCTCCCGTAACCGTCCTCTTCACAGGTCACGAACTACCTGTACAAAGTGTAGGACGACAAAGAGCTTCTTTCTCTCTCTGCGAATTGTCAATCCCTTCCTTCGCCTCTTTCCTATCAAACGACCACCGAAACAAACGAAAGAACTGACAAATCCCGAAGCTCTCTCTCACCTCGTGTCAGAGAGAACACACTCTTCTTTCACTCCATCCCTCTGTTCCTCTGCCACTGAGCCAAACGATTTCTCCTCCCTTCCTTTGCTCACTCGTGTCTCTCTCTCTCTCTTTCTCTTCGCCCCCCCCCCCCCCCCCCAACCCTCTCTCTCTCTCTCTCTCTCTCCTTCCTTCCTCCCTCCCTCGCTTTCACCTGCACTTCTGCCCTTCCTGCGTATCCTTTTCTCCCTGCTGCACTTCTTCTCCTCTCTTCTCCTGCTCCTGGTTTTCCTTGTCACGCTTTCCCCTGCTTATCTCTTTGCTCTGTGGTGCTCACCTGCAGCTTTGCCTCACTCTTCAAAGCGAGCTCACGAAGGTCCGAACGTCGGGCTTTGGGGACCGCCTGTTTCCGCTGCTGAGGCAGAGAGCCCGTTCGCCCACCCCTCTCCTCCGTCGCCACCCCAGAGACCCTCTTAGACCTCTTGGCTCTGCCAGACCGCTCTTGGCTCGGCTGTCTGCCTGATTCTGCCTGGAGGAGGGAGGAGACGGGGGAGAGAGAAGACGAGGAAGGGGGTGACAAGCGTCTCTTGAGAGAGATCGGAACCGAGGCCCCCCCGCGTGAAAAGGGCTCTGCTTCCCTCGCAAGACCTAAAAGAAGGAGGAACAGCACGCGAAGCCTGTGCATCCTGTGGGAAAGAGAGCCAACGCAACTGAGAATCCCGAGAGAGAAGGAGACGGGAAGATCAATCTAATCCCGAGACGCCCAGATGGAGAGAACTTCTTCCTCTCAATGATCGATTCCACATGCAATCAGGAGTTCACCACGAAGGTCTCACTTGGTATTAACAGCAGCTAGGTTTGACAACCGACACATTCAGATCAATCTGATGGGCATGTGTGAAGGTGCCCTCATGCACTCCATGCAGAGTTGGTCCGAAACTTGGCCCCCGGCCGGGCGATCCTAAAATCGGCCGGCTTTTTCTTTTCAGATCGGTCGCACGGAGAGAGATGCTGTAAGTGCCACCATCATATGCCACAGAATTTC
>JAHBMJ010005356.1:45506-48006 GCA_018398765.1 Chromera velia | reverse complement strand
CTTCCTTCCTTCCTTCCTTTTCTGGCTTTCCTTCCTGCTTTCTGTCTGGTTCTCTTTCTTTCCTTTTTTTCTTCCTTCTTGCTTCTCTGACTTTCATCCGTTGGCAGTTCCATATCTCCCTGCCTCTCTCTCTGGCATCTTTGTGGCTGGATGGGGGGGTTGAGGGATCGATCGGGTAGGTCTCTTTGGGGTGCTCTGTCTGTCCTCATTCTTTATTTTTCTTTTCTCTTCTGTTGCCACCACATTTGCCCGGCCCGGCAACGTTCACGAATGTCAGCGAGGGGGGTCACGACTTGAGTGTTTGTTTTGTTGAAGGGAAAAAGATCGAACCATCTATCCGGGGGGGGGGGACCCGCTTCTTCCGTAAAGGGCCGGCCGGAGGCAACGAGAAGGGAGCCGCTTGTTGAGTTGAAAGATCCACTGCCCTGCCTCCTGCAGGAACGAATTCGTTGCAGACCAGAGAGAATGGTCAAGAGAAGAGAAGAGAAGACCAGAGCAGAGAAGAAAAGGGAAAGAAAGGAAAACACTCATACTGCATGGAGAGGTCTCTGGTTGAAGATTGACCAACAGACAGACAGCCCTTCGCTCTTCCTTCGATGTGCCTCTCATGCAATTCGTTTCCTTACTTACCTAACTGATCGATCTGATGAGGCCTGCATGCAGGAGGTAGACGAAGCTACGCTGGAAGCGGAGGCCGATGCTGAGAGGCAAAATTGCGGTCTGGGGCCTCGAGAGAGAGAGACAGCCGGACACCGTGGAGCGACAGGGAGGGGGCGAGGAGAAAGAGAAAAGGGTGTGGGGGGAAGAGGGGGAGGGGAAAGTGTGTCTGCGTCTCCTCGAAAAGGAAGAGGAGGGGAGAGAGACGAAAAGACTTTCGCCTCCTCGTCCGCTTCTGCCTCTTCGTCGTCGTCGGGGGAGAAGGGGAAAGCGGCAGGGGCAGGGGGGACGCTGATGCCGCCCAACTGTGAGTGAGTGAGTGAGTGAGTGAGTGTGTGAGTGAGTGAGTGAGTGAGTGAGTGTGTGAGTGAGTGAGTGAGTGAGTGAGTGTGTGAGTGTGTGAGTGAGTGAGTGAGTGTGTGAGTGAGTGAGTGAGTGCATGCGCGAACGAAGGCAGCTTTCTCGCTCACGTGCATGGAATCATGCATCACATAAACAAAAACGGTTGCTGCCCAATGATGAGACGAAGTGCGTGTGTGTGTGAGAGAGAGGGGGGGGGGGGGNGGGGGGGGGGGATTTTTTTTTTTCAGATTGGTATTGTCTCTCCTGGCCTTTTTCTTCTTCACTTCTCATCTTTCCCTGTGGGTTTAGAGTGAAGGAAGGAAGGACCCCGTCTCTCTCCTTGTTTGTCGGCGCTTGTCTGTGAATTATGACAGACAGACATTCTCTCTCTAGCATTCATCCCCGGCCCCCTAGTTGATTTTTTTTCTTTGTTTCATACATGTTTCTCTGCTCTTTGGGCCGCGACTGCGTGCGTATGATTGAGTGCAGGGAAGTCCTCAGCAGACGGGGGGCCCCGGAAAAGGGTCACAGACGGTACGGGGGCCCCGGCAGAGTCCCCCTCCCCAACCAGGCGGTCCCCCCGGCTCTCCCCGTCCAACGGAGACGGAGGGACATGAGATGAGATCAGATGAGAAGAGAAGAGTCCGGACAGCTGGGATTATTAGGGGGGAAGAGGGAGGGAGGAAGAGAAAGAGAGAGACAAAAAATTGGATTGGCCGGCCGGCAATCGAGTCGCTTTTTGAAAGGAAGGAAGGAATGAACGAAGGCAAATCAACCGTTAATTCTTTCTCGGGTCTGTCTGCCTGCCTGCCTGCCTGCCTGCCTGCTGGATTCTTTGTTTAAATGATTGCGTGTTGGCATGAATGTGTGTCTCTTTCCTCTTTCTTTGTTGTACCTTTGTTCCTTTGTTTGTGTGTTTGTCTGCTCGTGAGGGGACTTGAAGGATCGACTCGGCGTTTGAACATGTGGGCGCATTTGATGGTGCTCTCTCTCTCTCTCTCTCTCTCTCTCTCTTCGGACTACGAAGTGCAGTTGTTTTTCTCTGTTTTCTTTCTTTCCTTCCTTCTTTCTTTCTTTCTTTCTTGATTGATTGATTGTTTTCTTTCCTTCTTTCTTGATTGATTGATTGATTGATTGTTTTCTTTCTTTCTTTCTTGATTGATTGATTTGATTGTTTTCTTTCTTGATTGATTGATTGACTGTGTGGTGGAAGAGAGAGAAGGAGGGTGGGAGGGTGCATGGGTGCTCAAAGAAGATGAAGAACATCACAGAAGGCACGGAGGAAGAAAGGGAGGGACGGAGGAAGGGAGGAAGGAGAACAGAATCGGGAGCAGCGATGGACCCATTTGTGTTGTCGGACAGACAGACGGATCCATGCAGACAAAAGGCTCGGCTCCCCGGGGAGGGGGGTACAGAGAGGGAAGGTCATGCATTTGGACCGAATGGGCGGATGCTGAGAACACAACTAATTGGAATGAACTGAATTGAATTAAACCAGGGG
>JAHBMJ010005356.1:30557-45496 GCA_018398765.1 Chromera velia | reverse complement strand
GGGGGGGGGGGGGATGGAATGGCTTGTGAGATGAATTATGTGCTCTGCGTGTGTGTCTTGGAGACGGAACCAAATGAGGGCACACGGGGGGGAGGGGAGGGCTTAATTTGGGAGGGATTTTGAGTCGGCTTTCTGGCTGGCTTTTTTGGACCTTCCCTTCCTCCATCTATTTGTTTGTGTGCTTCTTTAGTTCTTGTTTTTTTGTTTGTGCCTTCTTGTCGCTGCATGCAGGCGAAGGAATTTCATCAGAAAGACGCAATACAGAAAAAAGAAAACCCTTAGTTTCACACACCCACTTTCAGACAGATAGACAAAGAACACACACACACACACACACACACAGAGAGAGAGAGAGAGAGAGAGAGAGAACAGATAAGTCTGTGCCCCGTCCTTTCGTTGTTGTGCTGCATGTCAAGGGGATGCGAACTGTCAAGGAACGAAGAGCCGGGGTGGGCGGGGGAGGGGTCAAATTGCTCCAGAAGCTGTTGTCTGTCGCGAATGTTTTTGCGGGTGACAAGGTCGAAATTCAGTCAAACGAGGCTCTGGTGAGCTTCAATTGAAAACACTAGGGGAACCTCATTATTATCACCATCATTACCACACGCTAGTGACGCTATCCCAGATCGACGTCATCTAAACGGCTATCGCCAAGGGCAACTTTTCGTAGAACGGCGACAGTGCTCTACTAGGGCACCTGTGCAGTGGGCACCAATTAAATCACTATCACTAGCTGTTTTAGATTGATTAAATAGTAAAATATATTATGTTTGAAGTGATGTTTTTCCTATATAGGACGTTTCAATGTGGCGTATAATACTAGATGAATTGATTACTAGATTGATTATCATATTGTTATTTCTATAGCTCCTAGCTATAGCCTAGGCTATAGCTCTGTATAATGAACCAGATAATGAATAACTGAATGTAAATGAATGACTAAAGCCGTCGGACTCACACGGTCGGAGCCTTTTTTTGTTTTTGAGTGCCTAGCTCATGATAGTCCATATATATGTTAAATATGTTTACACTATCAAATTATTATAATTTATTATTGTATAATTTACTATAAAGTTTCTACTATCTAGATTAGGTACATGAGTCATATTTTTAGTCGCTGTTTTTAACTGGCTTTTTAATTTTTATAGTAAATTTATACTAAAATATTGAATGATACTAGGTGGCACATCATGGTTTTAAAAAATCTTGAAATGTCTTTTTTTTTCAGACGTTGATATCGCCTAAGTCATGATATTCCACCAGTTTGTCAGACATGCAGTGGAGCAAGCTATGTTGGCGTTAGGACATAGCTAGTAGCTCCTATATCACTCCCTGATGTCTGGGAGTGGAGTGAGGCTAGAGAGAGTGACTGTTGCTAGTTATCCTGGAAATTAACACCATACCCCCGCGTAGCTACAGAAAAAAAGAAATACCAACACATGGAGAGAGACCCTTTGCACTCACAGGAAACAGGACAACCCCCGTGCAGTTACAGAAAAAAAGAAATACCAATACATGGAGAGAGACCCTTTGCACTCACAGGAAAGAGGACAACCCCCGCGCAGCTACAGAAAAAGAGAAATACCAACACATGGAGAGAGACCCCTTGCACTCACAGGAAAGAGGACAACCCCCACGTAGCTACAGAAAAAGAAAAATACCAATAGATAGAAAGAGACCCTTTGCACTCACAAGAAAGAGGACAACCCCCACGCAGCTACAGAAAAAGAGAAATACCAATATATTGAGAGAGACCCTTTGCACTCACAGGAAAGAGGACAACCCCCGCGCAGCTACAGAAAAAGAGAAATACTAATACATGGAGAGAGACCCCTTTGGCATGAAGAAATGTTGGTGTGGGATAGGTCTAAGGAGGTGTTATCGGCAGAATTCCTTCCAAGGGGGAGATCAAGGGGGGGAGGAGTGATATAAAGGCCTTGTCGATGGACAAGACGTTTGAGTCATGGTTTGACACCTACATGGGAAGTCTTACAAACTGGATGGCTGCAACCACTCATAAGGCACAGAAGGGTTATGAGCTCATGTACTTGCAGATAAGTTTTTATGGCTGGGGTAACGGGGAACGAGGAGAAGAAACTCTCAGAAGAATTTGAGCGGAAGTGGGGAAACATTTTCTGAGAAGTTTTGGAGACCTACAGGGCGTGCGTCAAATTCACGATAAAGGGGGTAGAGTTGGAAGTGCCGAAGGACAAAGGGAGGTATGGAGATACGGAGTACGTGTCCTTAATTTCCAGCGGCAGTGCACCGTTTGCTTTGCCTTGAGAGAGAGAAATTAGCAGTAGAGAGACAGAAATTGGCAGCAAAGCGGGCTCAGAAGAATTTCTAACAGACGGGGCAGGGCAGGGCAGAGATTGAGGGGTAGCAAGGCACACAGATGCCGTCAGACGGGGGGTATACGGGCACACTATTTCTCCGAACCTACTTAATAGACGGGGGTTGCTGGGTATGGCTACGGGGGTCTAGGGGCATAGTGTAATATAGTTTATGACAATGCCCCTTCTTGGAAAAGAGCACCCGGTGCGAGCATGCATTTTTTGGGTAGAGCTAGCTTACGAACAAGCTCGTGCTTGAGCGATTTATTGAGCAAAGGGGGGACTAATATTTACATCTAGGAGTACACTACCATACATTCATTAGCTTACGATAGCTACCAAATTTAGTCATACCATCATTATCATTATCATCCTCATCCTAGTTATTATTTTTGTTATTAGTTGGTCTGTAAGCCATCATACAATGCATGCGTCTAAACTGTCCTGAAAACTGTCTAGCCTAAGGGTAATATTAAGTTATTATCATCATCATTAGCATGAAAATTATGTTTGAAGTATATTTTTTTGGTTTAATTTAGGGAGTGAAACATCCAAGTCCACAGCTTTAAAAAATAGTTCAATTACAATTTAGGTTCCAACTTTTGGGGTGGGGGGGAGGAATTAATTAATAAATTTCTCTATTAAATTGATAGGTTCCACGCTAGACCTTCCCACTATATCTGTCTAAGCGATTAAGTGATAAGTAATTTAGTGGTGCCCTAGAGCACTGTTACCATAGCCTAGGTTCTGCACTTAAAAAAAAGAAAAAAAAATTTAAACACTATTATACTATGTAAAAACTGTGAGAGAAATGCTAGAAAAGTTGTGAGAAAAGTAATAGAAATTAAAGTTAGAAAAATGACAGAAAAATGGTTGCAAAAGTGATAGAAAACTAATAAAAAAGTGTTTGCAAACTTTTTTAAATACAAACGATAAAACATGTATAATATGAAATTAAATGTATATAATTCGTTAGGTCACTCATTAATTGGATATTCAAGTTGCGTCTAGCATTGCATACAAAAAAACTCAACTGAGAGTAAGTAAATCTTTGACCTGACTCAGCCTGAAGAGCGACGACGCTACAGTCGAACCAACTTGTAAGCACATTTCTGAATTAACTCAATCTCCGTAACATCCAAACAACGAAGAAGGCACAGCAAAATCTTCTCCTTTATTGTGTTGATATTGCAAGGAGAAGCCGATGAAGAGTTTGTCAGCATCAAAATGTACAACCGCACACCGGCCGGTCAAAACCTTTATCCCCCCCGTTCACAACACCCTGAATTCAACTCTCGCAACCTCCATGCGCTTCGCTTTTCCCTTTTCGTACTCCATTCTTTCCTCCAAGAGCAACCTTTTCAGTTCTCCCTGAATCGATCTACGCATATGCCGCGGTGTTTTTCTGGAAGTCTTCGAAGGTTTTGATCACCACCGCATTCGGGTTCCTCAACGGAGGGTACTGAATGCCGTTCTCCTCGGCATACCTGCACGCAGATCGACGCATTTACTTGAAAAGGGCTAATAATTGTCTCTCGGCATTAATTGCAGCGATTGATTGCCAAATGGTCAAAAAAGGCAGATCGAGAGAGCTCTGATGAGACACCGAGCGAAAAAAACAGATTCATCGGATCGCCCCCCCGTAGGGTGCATCCGTATGTTTGTTCACCTTTGTCTCATGCATGCATGCGGTTGTTCATTCAAAGGGTTTGATTTCCTTTGCTTTCTTTTGTCCTCCCTCCATTTAATTCTTTTGAACACCCACGTGTCTTCGTTTGATTGTTTTTCTGTTTGTGCCTTGTTCCCCTCCATGGGTGGACTGAAGTGACTGACTCTTCTTTTTTCTTTTGCATGAACCCCTTGCCCTTTTTCTTTTTCCTGCGCTCGATGGCCGCCGCCTCCAGCTCGTCGTAGTTCTTCGCCCTCACGCTCTCAATCCTGCAGGCAGGCAGGCAGGCAGGAAGGCAGGCAGGAAGGCAGGCAGGCAGGCAGGAAGGCAACGCCAAATTAAAGAAGGAAACACGTGGAGCCAAGAGCATGAATCAACTTTTGAGCGGAGTGGAGAAGAAGGAATTTCGATCGAAAGGGAGGCCTCAAAACGTGAGTGCATGGAGTGCTTTCGAAGAAACCAATAACAGTGCCCGTTCAACAAGACCAAACCGTCCAGCCTGCGCGCCTACAACCGCAACAAATGAGAGGAGGGAGCACAGAATCAGGCAGGAAGAACTTTGGCCTTTTTTCTTCTTCTCTTTCGTCTCCCATTGGAGAACATTCATTCATTCACTCACTCACTCACTCATTCACTCACTCACTCACTCATTCACTCACTCACTCACTCATTCATTCATTCATTCATTCTGTCGAAAGGCACCTCAGAGGAGCAGATCAGGAGGGAGAAAGGCCATACAAACCCAAAAGTCCACCCAAAAACGCCCCCCCACATTCTCTCTCGTGCAATGAATGCCCCCACTCTTTTCCTTTACCACACGCACACACACACACACACACACACACACACGCGCGCGCGCGCGCGCACCATAATCACTTACCACCTGAGCCTTCACCGCCCTACCTACCATGTCTTTTGGTCTACCGTCCCGAACCCGTCTCCTGCGTTGGCCTTCCTGAAGCACTGGGTGCAGAGGGGGGGCTCTCTAGGGTTGTGGTGGTAGAAAGGGAGACGGAGAGGGAGGACGAGCGGCCGGGCCCCCATCTCCTCTCTTGCAACATCCTCTTGTTGCAGTTGGGAGAGGTCCAAAAACCTGATCGATAGAATCACAGAATGATCGTCTCTCTTATATTATACACACAAACAACAGCGAGCACGGATTTGTTTTTAAACGTTCACTTCATGATCTGACTTGCCGTTTTGTCTTACTCCGTCATCCGGTACGCTCCCTAAATCTATGCCACCACAAGATTAGTGCATGTGCATGTTGTGCGTGCACAGCGAATAAACTGAGTTGTCTCATCACGTCACATCACACAGACTAAGCCCATGCAGCCACGCTGCAATGCACTGACCGAAGCCAATCCTGAAGGATCGGACTCACGTCCCCCTTTTTCCGTTCTTCCAATGGCGTGACGTATCCGTTCGCCTCCAGACTATTCGGGTGGACCTGAAGGTCGTCGATGCATCCCCCATCAGTGACACACACACACATACACATACACATGCACTCGCTCACTCACTCACTCACTCACTCACTCACGATATCTCATCCATCGATCTTCACAATCGTCCGACCGACGTCAGGGCAACGAAAGGAGAATGACAAAAGGCACTCAGCAGAACTGAATGAATGAATGAATGAATGAATGAGTCCCTTTTTCGCACGCACAAATTCATCGGTAACCCAAACCTCCTCACTACGCAGAGACTCTCTTTCTATCCCAGACACGTCCGGCCATGTGCTCTTTGTGTGAAAGAAAAAAACATGCAGACAAAATTCATCCATCCATCTATCTATCTATCCATCCGTTTATTTCTGCTTGACACATTGTCACTGGTTAACTGCCTGCCTGGCTGCATGTTGTCAGACGAGAGAAAGAAAGAAAGAAAGAAAGAAAGAAAGAACACACGAACGAACGAACGAACGAACGAACCTTTCCCAGGTCCCCCGGAGTCATCAGTCCCGTCGTGACCCCGCTCTTGATCGTCCCCATTCTCTTCAGCAGAACAGCTGTGTACTCCGTGCAGAAGAACGCAGTGCCCTTCTTCTTTCTGCATGCATCCATCCATCCATCTATCCATCCATCCATCCATCCATCCATCTATCCATCCGTCTATCCATCTATCCATCTATCCATCCATCTGTTCATCTATCCATCTATCCAGCCAGCCCGCCAGCCAGCCAGCAATCCGCCAGGTCGATCGATTGATCCTCATGAACACACAGACAGACAGAAAGAGAGAGAGAGAGAGAGAGAGAGAGAGAGAGGGAGAGAGGGAGAGACACACACACACACACACAGAGAGAGAGAGAGAGAGAGAGAGAGAGACGCACACAGAGAGAGAGAGAGAGAGAGAGAGAGAGAGAGAAGGCAAAGAAGCAGGCATCAAATCTTTTTATCGACTTCAGGATATTTTTGATGACTTCTGGAACTCGAGACATGAAGAGAGCAGCATCCTGATTGTCAAAGGCCAACGACGTGAGAAGAAAACCCTTCTCCCCAGACCCCTCCCGCATAGCCACGCATACCGTCAGACGCACAGACAGACAGGCAAAGAAAGAACAGACAGGCAAAGAGACAGACAGACGGACCTCCAGGGTGCGGTCACCCATGTGAGCGTCTTTCGTTGGTACCAATTCTGAATGGCGTTGATTCCGAATGTGATCTGCACGCATTTATTTTCATACAGAATTCCTTTGTACGTATGAAATGAAATTCTGTACATACAGATTCCATGTGTATGAAAATGAAATTCTGAATGGCGTTGATTCCGAATGTGATCTGCACCTCGCTTCACAACGTTGTCACACACAGGGACGAAGCAAGAGAGAGAGAAGGAGGGGGGAGGAGGGCATCGAATCAAAAGCAAATTTATACCCCCCTCTCTCTCTCATTCCTGCAGGTCCTCCGTTTTTCCGTCCGTCCCATTGGATCTTTCTTGTGTTGATTTATTCTGTGCCTGTTCTTGTCTTCTCTTTGTTACCTTCTGAGCACGACTGCTTTCTTGTTTTGCTTCCTCAGAATTTTATCTTCATTCGTCAGACTGGACCACCCAGAGAAACTGATGACCACCAGATTGGACGAAGGGAAGGAACTTGACGAAAAAGAAGAAGAAGAAGAAGAAGAAGTGACGGGCGAAGTGAAGTCGCACAGGAGAGATGGGAAGAAAAAGCACTCATATTGGGCTGCCTGTTTGGTCGTTTCGACGGACCTCATCTGCGAACTGCGTGCACCGCTCCAGCTGTCTGCACGCACGCACACAAAGAGGTAATCCGATGAGGAGGGAAAGCATGGTGGGTAGGTGACCTTTGCGTCGCTTGTACGTCGCTCTTGGACAGCTTCAGTTTTGTTCCTCTGTAAATATGGATCGGTGCGGATGTTTCTACTGCGTCCTGAAGCTAGTGTGAGTGCATGTTTCGGAATTGAAAGACGGATGAAGAGAAGGGACGAGTAGAGTTCTGTGCGTGGACGTTAACTCGCTCACACACTCACTGACTGACTGACTGACTGACTGACTGACCGACTGACTGACTGACTGACTGACTGACTGACTGACTGACTGACTCAATGTCTGGCTTGTAGGTCGACTCAATGTTTTCCATGATGACTCTTTTGATCAGCCGCTTGGTCTGCAATTTCATTTTTTCACATCAGCACACACATGAGAAGATCAGGCCTTTATTCAAAACTTCTGGTGACTCTTTCTCTGTGCTTGTACGCTTTATGTTGTGATTGATTCGGCGCGTGAAGAAAGACAACCAACCGCAGGCAAATGACAGAGAGGGAGGAATGCAAAAATGCAGATAGATGGATAGACAGATAGATAGATAGATAAAGAAAGAATGAAAGAAAGAACCACTCAGACAGCTAGACGGGCGAACAAGAAGAGTGGGACAGCTCAAATAACAAACAGACCCAAGGGCACCACTCGTTGACAAACAAATAAAAATGGAAATACGGCCACGAACGACCAGCGCACCAGCAAAAACAAACGAGAAAAGAGATAATATGCCAATTGAGTGGAAGAGGAGAAAGAGACACACAAACACAGAAAATGCCCTAGAAGAAAGACAGACAGACAGACAGACAGACAGACAGACAGACCAGTTCAGATTCATGACGTAGATGACGAACAGCGACAGTTCCCTGAAGGCAGACAGGCAGAAATCCGATGGATGGAGCAGGCCATGAAAGGAAATGCATCATTCAAAGATTTCATGGCTGAATGTATGAGAGACTGAATGCATGCATGAGTCAATCGCGAATCAACGAGCGAAGGAGCACACCTGTGGCTGCATGGGTTCACGACAGCAGAGCACAGTCACATTCAGGCGCGGTCGGTCGAAGTGGACAAACACAAGAAGAACGAAGCCGGGCAAACACAAACTTCCTTTTTTTCTTCAGAATTTCTCACATGCTTTGCCCTCTCATTTACATCCACGAGATCTTCATATTGTTGTTGAGTCTTCAGATTTCCCTCTCTGTCGCTTGTGATGCATGTTTTCTTGACGTATCATCCACCCTTGTCACCCCATGTCATTTGATACATTCGGCCTTTTGTGTATTCCCCCCTATTCTATATGATGTCATGTATGTTCGAGTACGTTTTCCCAGCAACCTACAAAACGAAGAAGAGACAGAAGAAGAAGAGTAACAAAAACGCAGCCAGCGCAGTGTTTGCCTTAAGGACGAAGCGCACGGCCAGCACGGGGGATCCGCTCTGCCCAAACACCTATACATGCAATCATCGTACACAAGGAAAGAGAGAAGGAAGGAAGAAAGGGGGGAAAGACGGACGGACCCAACAGGATGCCTTGGTCGACCCTATCATCCGAAGGTTCGCCTCAAAGACGGAGTCCCACAGAGGCTGCAGACTGATGCCACCCGATTTCCTGCACACACACACACAGAGGAGGACGGGGATACAAGGAAGTAAGGAAGGGAATCAATCGCACAATTAAAGGAAGTTGCCTGAATATGCAGGACTGCAGAGTCAAATCAAAGAAAGGGAGTCATACAAAGCTTCGATCACGAATTGATTTCCCCTCCCTGTCTGCACTGACGGACGGACGGACGGACCTAAAGTTCCCGTACTTGCTGCAGACGATGCCCCTGTCAAGGGACCCCCGAGGGTTCTCCGAGTCGTTGTGCCAAAAGTCGCAGGTCAGAAGGTCGCGAAGAGGGTCAGCAATCATGTCCCATACATCCTGTTTACAGAGATGGATAGATAGAGACATAGACAGACACAATAAATGTGCACCTTAAATTGAGATCCGCCGTGCAAATTTTAAAGGGCTCAGACACACACACGATCATTCATTTTCCTCTTCTCTTCCCCCCCCATGGCCTCTCACTCCGCACCCCTCGCACTTCCAAGGGAGGTCCCCCCCCTGACCGCACGACCTGTCCTGTCCTCTCCACTCCTCTGACCGACTCCTCTCTCTCTCTCCGCCTCTCTCTCTCTCTCGGATCACCCAGCCACCTCGCTACGTGAACCGGTCCCTGACACCCCCTTCAGTCTCTCTCAGGCAATCTTTTGGACCCCCCCCACAATCACCCACCGCCTTCCTGCGCGCTGTCCTGTCTGTCTATCTGCCCCACTCAGTCACTGACAGACAGACAGATACAAATACAGAGAGGCTAAGTGGCAGACACACAGACAGACAGACAGACAGACAGAAATACAGAAAGAGAGACTGACCCCCCCAGGCCCAAGGACTTCCAGCACGAAGGGCTCCTGCAGGAATTTGAGGCACTCACCCAGACCTCCTACAGGCCTGCAGGAAGAAATTCAGGCAGCAAGCCAGAGAGACAGAAAGAGAAGGAAGCAACGATCGAGGCAGGGAGACAGGCAGGCAGGCAGGCAGGCAGGAGAAAACAGTCTTTCAATTGCTATCAGAATCCATACAACTAATCTCCGTCTCGTCTTTCTTCCGAAACCCAGCTGCTGCTTGGCCGAGCAAAGTACGTGTGGCAAGTTCTGGCAGCGTCTATGCGCGCGCGCCTGCGCATATGTGTGTGTCATGCAGCCGATCGAATGCGATGAAAACAACAGAGTGCAAAACCGACGTACCGAGAGGCCGCAAACTTCTTGCACATGCCGAGGAGGTACTGGTCGGGGAGGATATCATAAAGATAGACGATCATACCCGAATGGTCGAAGGGGACCCCCAGACGGTGGTGCATGATGCGACTGCCCTGGGTCAACCCTCTGCATTCATTTTCATACAGAATTGCATTACATTGGAGCGCTAAGGATCCGCCGTGCATTTTGGTCAACCCTCTGCATGATTGTATTGTGTTGCGTGATTGCGTTGACTTGAGTTGAGGGCATCTATAGAGCAGCGGTGAGAAAATTCAGAACAGGAACGAACTCTGCTATTCCTTTTTTACTCTCACATCAACACAAAAGATGGAAACACCTCAAACTCGTTAGTGTGTAAAAGCTACTCAAACCGTTCACCCCCAGGATGCCTGCTGACTTTGGATCTCACCCTGCATGCGTATCTCCACATATGCTGGAAGGAAGGCGGTAGTCGGGGAGTCACCGCAATGAAGAATGAATCATGCATCCACACTGCCCGAAAGAGAGTGCAACAAAGAAAGAAAAAAAGACTCTATCGATCACCCGAGCGCCCCCCCCATGCACCCACCCACCCACCCTGTTAGGTAGATGTCGCCTGTCTGGATGTTCCTCTCAAATTCCTCCCAGGAACTCGTCACGTCTCCACCTGCAGGGGCCGCTGTCGAAGCTGCAGAGAAGGCCAGATCGAGAGAGAGACGCGTGAAGGGAGACAAAGGGTTGGAGAGAGACAAAGACAATTCAGCAATTCAGAATTAAGTAGGCTCATGCAAGAGACATTCAAATGGACATTTGTGGATCCTGCTTGCAAGATAACAGGCTCGCAAGTAGCCTAGAGGATACACATGTATACCGACAGACAGACAGACAGACAGACAGACAGAACGACAGACAGACAGAACGACAGACAGACAGACAGACAGACAGACAAATGACAAACAAAACAGACCAAGAAGTCACAGAAATCTGCGATTATCCGTTTGCAGCCTCAAGCAGAGAGGAGGAGCTGGAAGGTGGGAGAGAAGGACAGAAAGAAGGCGGAAGGGAATATTAACGCGGCAAAGAAGCGTCGGAGAAGGGACCCTCCCCCCAAAAGAAAAAAAAACAAATACTCACGGGAAGCAGATGCCTCATTGGCTTCGTCAGTATATTTTGGTAGTTGATATGGGATGTCCAGCTGCAGCACGGACACAGATGGAGTCGTTTTTATTCATTAATTCGTTTTTGTATCTGATCGATCTACCTCGCTTCGATCCTCCCCATGATGCACTTACATGACAGGGTTACCTCCAAGCACTCCTCCTTCCAGGAAGGAAACAAACAGAAGGGGGACTCACTCTCTCGCGCTCTCCCCCCGAGCCCGCCCGAGCCACAAACAAACACACACACCTACTCTCTCTCTCTCTCTCTCTCTCTCTCCAAAGGAGACCTGTTTGCCTAAGCACAGAGTTGTAGAAAGCTTCGTGCGTTGTAAAAAGCTTCGAGTGACAGGCAGCATGTCTTCTTCTCCACCCTTGAGCACGTAAAAGAAAATACTAAGAGAAGGAATGGCAGACTGAGGGAATCAGGGAAACATTCTGCAAAGGAGAGAAACATCAAACAATCGACCGGAAGGAAAGTGAATGGCTGAACCGAAAACCCACCTGGCCCAAGAGAGAGTCCATGGCTGGCACAATCAGAGCCCTGAGGGACTGGAGAGCCTCTGAAAGAGACGTCTCTGATTTTCTGCACACACACACACACACACACACACACACACACAGAGGGAAGCAGCGTATTTACAAAGCCTGAATGCAGTACAGCTCCTCCGTTGCTGCCGGTTCGGGTTGACAGACAGACAGACAGACAGACAGACCGTTGCTTCCGGTTCAGGAGACAGACAGACAGACGTGAGCGATCGAAGATGAAGATACATAAATCACGGTCGCGTGTGTGAGCCTCTCTGGTCTTCTGACTTCAGCAACTGGACCCCCGAAGTAAGTTTCCCCACCTCTTTCTCTCTCCGCACACATGCCTCCTTTATTTCTTCGCTCAGGACCAGGCAGTCAACCCAAGCTTTGGATACTCGAAAAGGAGAGCACTTTTCTCTGATACATAAAAAAAAAAGGCGAAAGGATGTTCGATATGAAAATCCGGAGACGGGAGTTGTTGCAATAACTCCATTTGATGTTTTCTTACAAGATTTTACTGTGTGTCCCCCACATCCCACCCGAGCCGACGAACCCGAAACTGGACGCTTCATGTTGTGCACGGGCCAGGGTGACGGACAGCTGCAGTGCATGACATCGCACAAAGGCATACAAGGGGGGAGGGGGAGGGGGGGAAATGGGGAGGGGAGGGGAGAGCAAGACATGACAGTAAAAAATCGGTAATCTTTCTGGACGGTTCTGGTGATCCAAAACTGCAATCGAGACGAAAGAGTGGGTGTTTTGGTCATGGGACCGTGAGCATTGAGTCTCTCTCTCTCTCTCTCTCTCTCTCTCTCTCTTTGTATTCAAATATGCATACAAGGTGGAGCGTTCTGAGCAGGCCTCACGCATTCGTCATGAAAATAATCAACACGCTTCCTCTCGCATAGTCTCACTAATACATCAAAGAATTAGATTCTCATGCTCTATCTAATCTAGGAAGGCCACCTGCCTGCCTGCCCCTCTGCCGGCCCGCCTCTCTGACAGGCTGCGTGTGTGTGGGTGTGGCTGCATGCTCCATGCCAACCAACCTGATGCACGAACATGGAGCTCCTGAGAATGCCGTTGATGTCTTCCCCGGGTTGGTCGAATAGTCGGGTCGCCTTCGGGTCGTCTTCTGGGTGAGTGACTTGGGAGCGTCTCCTTGCTGCGTTGACGCACGCACACAGGGGCAGGAAGGAATTGAGGAAGAGATGGATACTCCTTCTGTGGTCGAGTGAGTACCTCCTTCTTTTGTGTCCTTCCAGACGTTCCTTTTTTTTTCTCGCACAAAACAAAAGAAGGGCTCTGCAGTTCCTTCACGTACTATCATCAGCTAGTGTCGAAGGGAGGGAAAGCGCCCGCAAACAAGCAGAGAAGCGGACAGAAAGACAGATCGAAGGAAGAGGGACACTGTCGGTGAAGTGTTCCGTTCTCCTAATGACACGCTAATACAAGCAGACAGACAGAGGAAGTTAAGAGACAGGCAGGAAAGCACACAAACAGAACACCGCCCATACAGAAAAGTACCAACAAGGCTGAGAGGAGTGAAAAAACTAAACGGATAGAGAGAGGGCAGGAGGGCAGCAGGGAAAGGAGGAAGAAGACTGACTCGAGAACGCAAGTTCCTTGCACTCATCGGACAGCTCGGCGGGTTCTTTTTGTGTTCTTTCTTCAACGCAGGCCTTCAGCTGGGGGAAAAACCTGCGCCGTACGTGTATATGTGAGACAGGCAGGCATTAATATATGTACACGTGCGTTATCGCACAGTTCTTTTCTCTCCTTTTTCGTTTCTTTTGTTTTTTTTCTTTCACCTTTCACTCGTTTCCCTTCCTCCCTTCCTTTCCGCTTTTCTTTCTTTCTTTCCTTCTTTCTGTCTGTCTGTCTGTCTGTCTTTCTTTCTTTCTTTCTGTCTGTCTGTCTGTCTGTCTGTCTTTCTTTCTTTCTTTTTTTCTTTCTGTTTTCTTTCTTTCTTTCTTTCTTTCTTTCTATCTGTCCATCTGTCTGTCTGTCTGTCTGTCTGTCTGTCTTCCTTCTTCCGTCCTTTTTTCTTTTTGTTCGTCCAATCTCTTCCCCCCCCCCCCCTCTCTCTTAAACAGAGAGAGAGAGAGAGAAAGAGAGGGAAAGAGAGAGAGAGGGCGAGAGAGAGAGAGAGCGAGAGAGAGAGAAAGAACTAACTTTCCCGTCTTTCCGGGGTCATCTAGGAAAGCAGGTCTGCTGGTGGACTCCACAGAAATCAGCCCCATCCACTTCTTCTTTTCGATCGGCAGCTTTGGCTCCGTGATCTCGCACTGCAGGCAGGCAGATAGAGCAGGAATGGATGGATGGATGAATGAATGAATGCATGGGCGCATGTGCAGCAAGCAGCTGGGTATCTATCTACACGGAAGCACAAAAAAAAGTGCGCGCACGGGGGGAGGTCAGCTGCTTGGCTACCGATCTTCAGTGCGGCTAGCTTTCAGTATTACCGATCAAAATCTTAAGCCCAAGAGAACTTCTCGGTCAGCCCTCCTAGCTCCAGCTCTGTCCCTCCATTCTCAAAGCACATCAGAAGACACCGAAGAAGATTTCTGTATGAGTATGAGTGACAAACAACTGAAAAGCGGATACCATTTGGGTCGTTTCTATTGGACTAGAGGAGCCTGCATTTCTGCCGAGCTACATTTGCAGGGATAGGCTCTGATGGCACAGGAACAGGGAGAAAGAAGGCGCTAGGTGTCAGTTGACCGACGCACCTCTGCAGGGGCAGGCTCGTACTTTCTCTCTGAGAGCCGGAAGGTCAACAACCGTTCATCGAGTTTGTCCTCATCGCGTGCTCTGAAGAAGGCCGAGAGGAACTGCCGTCGTGTTCGAGCCTCCGAAACTTCTCCTGCACTCAAAAGAAATTGATGCACAGAGATGCACATGGTTTACTGAGTGCGGGAGTCAATGAGCCCAAACAAAAATGAGTGAACGAATGACTCAATTTCTGAAGCAGTGATTGAATAAACGATTGAATGGATGAATGAGTCGACCAGAGACGGATTGAATGAATGAACGAATGAATGCATTCACGGGTGAATCAGCGAAAGAATGAGTCAATTGACACAAGAATGAATGGCTTTGCGGACCAGTGAATCAATGCAAAAAAAAGCGGGAACACACACACACACACACACACACACATAGAGAGAGAGAGAGAGGAGG
>JAHBMJ010005356.1:21310-26310 GCA_018398765.1 Chromera velia | reverse complement strand
GGCCGTTGTACGTGTAATTCAGATTGCTTCAAGACCTTTCTGTTCCGCAGAGGTCGCGAGATTCGTGGCATTTCCGCAGGACGCGTGGGCGAGCCGGGTCTGCGGAAGATCTGGCGGGCAACGTTGGCGGGGTCTACCGAAGGTCTGGCGGGCAACTGCATCCATAAGATCTGCATGGCAGGCAGCATTGGGGGAAGGTCTGGTGGGCAACGTTGGGGGGTCAATGAAAGACCTGCATGACGGGCAACGTTGGGTGGCCTGCAGAGAAGACCTGGCGAGGAACGTTGAAGGAGGGGAGTCCTGTAGAGATCCAGGGTGCGTCTGGGCAGGCGCCAACGTGTCGATCCGGAAGATCTGTGCGGCAGGCCGGAGAGGGCGTTTAGCAAGGGTCTTTGGAAGATCTATGCGGCAGGGGGGGCGGGTCTCAAAGGGGTCTGGCAGGGGTCTCCGGAAGATTTGTGCGGCAGGGGGGGCAGGTCTCAAAGGGGTCTGACAAGGGTCTTCGGAAGATCTGTGCGGCAGCCCGGAGGGGGCGTCTAGCAAGGGTCTTTGGAAGATCTATGCGGCAGGGGGGGCGGGTCTACGAGCTGAGGCCCTGTACGTGTATTTCTGATCTAAAGACATGACGGAGCGAGAAAAAAAGGAATAAAACAATGAGTGCAGCAGCAGTGGCGATTGCGACAACTCCGTTGGCCCAGTCCAGCGTATGCCAACACTGTAGCAAACAGTGTAAGGACTCCAGGTATCTGAACCAACATCTTCGATCGTGCCCGCAGAGGCATGAAGACCTCGAAAAAGAGATTCGCCAGAAAAACCAGAGACTGGTCCGGCTGCTTGAAAACCAAAATTATAACATGGTCCACACGCAAAAGCAGATGACTGACCTCAAAGACGAGGTTCTGCAGCGAGTGCAGGATATGCTTTCGCAATTTCTGCGGGAACACCAGCGGACTGAACAAGCTCCAGCTCCTCTGGCGCCGAGGGTTTGTCCTCCCGAGCCAACGGGCGAGACGGGCGAGACAGTTACGGTCGTTTTCTCCAGGAACGACAGACGACCCTTGGAGCCTCTTCCGCGTAAAGCGCCGTCACGGTCACCGTACAGTGCTCCTGCAGTGCCAGCAGAGGACGACATTGAGGCCACTTCGGCGGTCACCTTTCACTACGCCAGCAACACAGTTTACGGAGGGAAGAAAACAGAAAGCTGCCAGACGAAGATGTCGCCTCAAGGTGAGGACAGGAGATTGGCAACAGCCGATAGAGGAACGGACACTGACGACCTTCTGAAACTCACTCTGCCACCGACTGTCTCTCTTACTATGGAGGCAGGAACGCAAACCGAAAACCATGCACAGAAGACGCAGAAATTCAGACGGACACCGACGACGACTCGAATGCCTTTCTGTCCGGAGCCGCTGAGGAGGGCATCGTTTCGCAAGGAATTTCTTTCAGCACACAAAGAGAGGAGAACGAAGCGATCTCAGACCTTTTGCCGTCTAGTAGGGAAGACGATCACGACATGCCGGCCGACGATAACTCGGGTCTTCCAAGATGTGGGCTTTCGTTGGCGGTCGCCGCAACGGAGCAGCCTGAAATGCCACCTGAAGGAAAAACAGAGAAGGGATCCAAAAGACATCACCACAATACGATGGAACAAGCAGTCTGTTCTTTTGAAGCGGACCTGCTTGTCCTTCAGACCGAAGGAACTTCGCGTTTGAGTCAAGAAGGAAGGGGCCATGAGGTTTGCGAAAAAGACATGACGGCAGCAGCTGAAGTGGTTGAGGGCCTAAATGCTCTTAGCGACGACACTACCAGCAGAGGTCTGGATGATCCGACGGCGGCACTTCATCCCAAACAGCCTGCCCTTGACGAACAAACAAGAGACCCGACATCATTGTGCCTAACATCACCGACATCAAGAGAACAAACTGACGAGAGAGCGGAGTCCTGCACTGCGAGGTCTGACTCTGTTTCGGCCATGCTGCAAGCCGACCGCGAAAAAAAAATCGAATTGATTCCAACACGGCCCCGCAAGAGTGCGAGAGGCCCAATCGGAAGCTGGACAGAGAAACTCGGCTTACCTGTTATCACGGGCGACGCCACAGTGACCCCGTCTCCCGTCGAGCAACTGCAGCAGACAAAAGAAGAGATACTGTGTGAGTACGTGTCGCAAGAAAGCGACTCATTGCTGCAGCGGAAGTTATCCTACCTCACTAACAGGGGAGGCGTATATCGTCTGCTGCATCGGGCATCTGAAGATGAGCAGCCAGACTGGCATACTTCTATGTCCAAACTTGACCTGACGGAGAAAGAGGCACTCATAAACGCGCTGCGGAGCAAAATGCCGAGCTACACTGCCGCCGAGCCAGTTGACTTCGAAGTAGACCACATACTTGATGCTTTGGACCGCGATAACGGGCTGCCTTTAGCACTTCTTCCGCTCAAAGACCTCTTGACCCTACATGGAGGAGTTTTTTCCAATGCAAACGGACACCCGAACATTGTGTATATTCCAACCTCAATGCAATCCCACACGTGGAAATCCATCAACAACAGAGACACATACGTTGATCCCTGGGAATTCTGGCGGATCACACGATGTACTGCTGGAGGAAAGAAAATATGGATCCAGGATAACCGTCTCGAGACCATTGGGAAGGACCTTGAAGATGAATTGCGTGGAAGGATAGAACAGGCACTCAGTTTCTTACTGCACCCGCTGAAAGTGGACTCGGACGACCTGAGGCACACATCCTGTTTACGCGACCTCTTCCCTTTTCTCAAAAAGAATGCAGAGATCCGACAGCTCCTCCAAAACCTGTATACCGCTTCTCATCCCACCAGGTTTGCAAACTTACTGAAGAGAAGCGTGATCCAAGGGAATGGAGGAACCAGGACGTTCATGGACTCGCACGACCAGATGTCGCCCGACTCCCCTCCCGGAGACCATACGGATAAACCTGAGAACATCAAAACGTGGGAGAAGTGGAAAAAACAGGAAGAAGAAAACGCAGAGCTCCACCACCAGCTACGGATGTCTGAGATCATGCAGCTCCGTCCAAGGGAAACAAAAGAAGAACGCGAAAAGAATATGGAACTGATCTATGGGCGACTATACACGGCTTTCGATGAGTGCGAAGCCTGGTAAAGCCTGACACTGTGGCTCATGTAACAGTTGGTAGCGGTTGGTAGATGTTGGTAGCATCACTCAGCTGTGTACAGCTGGTGACAGCCTTGGGACTCAGTCTGGTTACGACAAGTGATTGACTGACCTTGATTCAGAGACGATCGGACACGCTTCGCTGGGGTATCAGGACCAGACAGTCAGGTGCTGAAAGCCGCAAACAACAAGTGGCTGGAGATAGAGAAAGGCTCTCACAAGAGCGCGTCACCCGGCCGGTTGGTGCGAAGCGAAAGGTCTCTGTTCCCATTAGGCTCAAGCGGAGCAAAGCCTACCACGCGGCATGGTCTGATTTTCAATACTGCCCCTGGACGGGTGCTCTAATCGATGTACGCTTCCCTACGCACAGTCCCCACGTGTGCGATAAACAGGGAGAAGCAGCCTCTTAAGGGGGGAGGTGCCAGCGTAGCATCACGAGCGATTGAACGGACCAGCCTCCGTAGGCCTGGAACGAGAATTTCGCAAGCACGAAAGTGGCGGTGCGTGCATGGTATGGTTGATGGAGGCTTTGCGGGCCGCCCATTTTTTACTCGTGCAGCTCAGGGGCTTTGGGGCTCGATCATTAATTTCTGGCACTTTCTGCATGCACGGCATATATCGATCAACTTTTAATTCAGTCGGATGTTCATCGATGTATCTGATTGTATATATCTGGCACCCGAGAAGAGCCTCCAAAGCGACATTGAAGGACCATGAACGAAGGACCCGATCAGAAAGTGAAGCCTAGCTGTGCAGTCTTGGAGCCGAAATTACAGCCAGCTGTTTGTTGGACACGTACAGCAGCCCACATCGATTCGACACGAAGTGTTGCTTTGGGAGTGAAAATTGAGGACCGCGCGTCTGCCGCATAATTAAATCACACTCGGAAAACGTGGCGCCGCCTGATAATTCTGTGTGGAGGAAAGAAAGGACACAACTAGATTGTGTAGCGCCTCCATTCGACAGGACGGGATGAAGAAGAAGGCAGGTGCGTCGTTCGACTTGCAACTCTTTCTCTCTTGCCGTACGCTCGTGATCCTCCTGCCTTGTGCACCTCCCCTCCTCTATCTCTGGCTTCGTTGAATGTCCGTGCGTCTGTGAGAACGCGTCACCAAAAGCCTCCGTTGCTTGCTCTGTTTCTTCCTCCGGGCTCTCTCACGGTTTTCGTATTGCCGATGCGCAGCGTCTCCTTGCATCTTCGTTCTTTCACCGTCTACTTGGGTCGATAGTTTCCGTGCCTGTGTGTTCGTCCTTCTTTCTTTGTGTCCGCCTACGCGCCTGCCTGCCCACATCTCTGTTTCTCTGCCCCCTTTCTGCCAGCCTGTATTCCTGTATCGCGGTCCGTCTGCTTTCCTCCTTGCCAGACTGACTCGAGGAGAGAGAAACGCAGAAAACATTCATTAAGATATTGATGTGAACAGTGTGTGTGAGCGTAAAGCGGCCAGTCAAGTGACGCACGCAAAGACGCATCCAAAGATATTGATGGTGACAGTGTGTGTGGCCAGTCGATTCTTTGGTCTTTTCGCCTGTGGTGAAGCGGAAAGAATTAGGAAACCAAACAGTCTGTTTATGTGCTCGTCTGAATAATACAGAAAGTCTGCGTATCCACCAGTTTGGGTGTATGTGCGTGACTCCCAGCGTCCGAGCGCCTGCCTCTCTTGGACCTGTGCCTGTTGATTTTGCTGTCTGCTTGCCCTGGTTGTCTCCATCAAAATTGCTGCTAGGGTGCTCGACAGACAGGCTCGCAGCAAGAGACTCTCTCAGGCTGGGGTATGATGGGGTACAGAAAGGTGGATGGATCTGGTTTCACTGAGTGGTGTGTGGTGCGTCTGTGTGCGTCTGT
>JAHBMJ010005356.1:6310-18810 GCA_018398765.1 Chromera velia | reverse complement strand
AGAAGGAAGGATGCGTGGAGTGTTTGTTGTGTTGAAAGAGGTGAACTGAATCGGAGGTAGTATGCAGTACTGGATTGATTGAGATCGAAATGTTCTGAAGGGGAAAACATGCCGCCAAGATTCAGATGAGCCCAGCAATTTCTGTAATTTTATTTTTTGTTTCCTCTACTGCTTGCTCAGACGGTTCTTTTTTTCTTTCCCTGTCTCCGTCTTTGACCCGCTCTCTCGTTCATTCGGAGCTCCCCCTTTTCGTTTCTGAGAAGGGCACTAAAAGAACAAGAAGATGGAAGGGCTGCTTCCGCAATACTGTGTCATGCAGAGAAAAACGAATGACTCTCTCTCACACTCACTTGGGCGATTGAGTTTTCTGCTGTTTTTGTGAATGAGGAGTTCCGCTTGAACTTGAAAATTGGAATTGTCGCTTCTCTCTGTGTGTGCAGAAATTCAGGGGCTACTCGCTCAGGTTCACCCAGAAGCTCAGCTGGTTGGTGTGTTTTGTCAGTTTGTCTTTTTTCTGCCTTGCTTCTCGATTGGAGAAGAGGCCGGGAGGGATTCAGGGAGGAAGGAAGGATTTGTTGCTTTCCTTCCTTCCTGTCTTTTCTTCTTGTTGTCGTTGCTTCTTTCTTGTCTTCCCCTTCCCTTTCTCATCTCTCCCTGCAGTACCCGACATTGAGGAGAAATTTGACCTTAATTGTGTGTGTGCGAGTGAGTGAGTGCAGGTGTGTCTGTTCGACTGCAACCACGCTGCTTCGCTCCTTCCAGCCTCCCATCGGCTCTCTCCCTGGGGAGACGGGGGGGGACTCCGGTTGAATCAGGTGGGGGGGGAGGGAGGAAGGGGGAGGGACTGAGGTGAGACGGAGAGCAGAAGCAAGAGGACTTCAGAGAGAGGAAGTGGGACAACGGAATAGAGGGAGAGAAATTCGAAGAACTGGACTAGAAGGTTTTTTTCACTCTCGTTCTCTCTCTCTCTCTCTCTCTCTCTCTCTCTCTGTGTGTGTGTGTGTGCTCGCGCGTCTTTGTGTGAATGTGTGTGTTCTATTTGATTGTTCTCTCTCTGTGTGCAGAACCAACCGCCATCTCTGGAGGTCTGCAGGAGTCGAAACGTCTCCGCTTGGTAAGGGCAGGAAGAGGGCGTGGGGGGGCTGGTTCTTCTTTTCTTCTGATCTCTCTGTCTCTTTCTCTTGTTTCTTCTGAGATGTGAGGGAGGGGAGAGGGGAGTGAATATTGCCAGCAAGCAGACCAGAGAGAGCCAGTCCCCATTTTCTTCTTCATCTTCCTGTTCACTCACTCATTGCACAGACAGACTGAAGGTCACACGCAAGGACCCCCCCCGTGCACACGTCCTCCTTCTACAAACGAGCACTGGTCGCATCGCTATTCCTTCTTCATCTCTTTCTGCGTTTTCCTCCTTTGCCTCCCTTTTATTTGTCCCTCGCTCTGTCAGACTAGTGTCTGTCAGATGCGCGCGTGCATGCCTGACCATTCGTTTACTCCTCGCCACTCTGATCCCGGTCTACCCTTATTTGTTGATCTTGTCCGTAAGGAAATGGACTCGCTTCCTTCACTCACGCTTCTCTTCTGCAGGGCTTGCAACGAAATTCCTTGTCGACCACGCTTTCTTCCTCCATTGCCAATCGTCAGTGAGTGAGTGAGTGAGTGAGAAAGGGAAAGAAGGGGGTGCACCGAGCTGGAACTCAGTGGTGTGGGCATGCAAGCATGTGTCTGTCTGTTTCTTTGTGTTTTTGTCTGTCGACATACCTGTTTGTGTGTATGTGTGTATGTTTGTGCGTAGATCTATTGGCAACCGTTTGTGCGCGTCCGTATCTAAAGGCATACCAATAATCAGCCAGACAAACGGACGAGCAGCACTCCATGCAGATCCACTGACAATCGCGAGTCAATTCCAGTGCGGCGTGTGTTTTGAGTCCTTCATGAAAGAGGGACAGCGTCCCTGTCGCATTCATTCTTTTGCATGGGAGGGATTCTTTCGCATTGACGAAAATGTGAATGTTCACAGACAGACAAACATAGGCACAGACCAGAGACCAACAGACAAAAAGACAAATAGACAAGCAAATTTCAATCCAGACAGCCCGAGAGACATACGCTTGAGAGAAAGTTCACGCACCTGTCCCCTTTTGTCTCGGTCTCTGTGCGTGAGTCCCTTTGTGTGTGTGTGTGTGTGTGTGTGTGTGTATGTGTGTGTATGTGTGTGTGTGTGTGCGCGCGCGCGTGTGTGTGTGTGTGTGTGTGTGTGTGTTTGTGTGGGTCTCTGTGTGTATGTGTATGTGTGTGTGTGCGTATTTGTATGTGTATGTGTGTGTGTGTGAGTGTGCAGGCGAAGCGCACCATCTGCCGTCCTCTCTACAGAGTGCCCGAGGGAAGGTCCGTCACCTCTCTCTCTCTCTCCCTTTCGATGGATCACGCATCTATGCGCTGTCTGTCTGTCTGTTTGTGCGGTGTCTGAAGTGAAAGAAGAGAAGAAACGATTCGAAAAGAGCGAGGAGAAATGGGACGCAGATACTATCTCCAGGGGAGGGGAGGAGAAAGGAGGGGAAGAGACTAGGAGTGGCCGAGCGGCATACATGCTGCTTCTTACTCCTAGAGCTCTTTTTTATTTTTGAGTCGGAAGGAAAAGCGACTTTGATCCTTCTTGTGTCTATTGTTGCACTCTTTTCTTCCTTCATTCCCTCCCTCCTTCCTCCCTTCCTTCCTTCCTCCCTTCCTTCCTTCCTCCCTTCCTTCCTTCCTTTCTTCCTCTCTTCCTTCCTTCCTTCCTCCCTTCCTTCCTTCCTTCCTTCCTCCCTCCCTTCCTTCCTTCCTTCCTTCCTTCCAAAAAGCCAACGAACAAACCTCTTCGCTTCCCGACTCCCGCTGATTGATGTGTGAATGAATGTGAGCACGCCTGCCTGCCTGCCTGCCTGCAGCGCCTTCTTTGCCCTCCTTGCGGCAAGCGAGGAACAAAATTGTCTGGAGGCGTGTCTGGGTGGGGGGCAGCCGTCGGAGATGCAGGGCCTCTTGTCGTGGAGTTTTGTGCAGGCTTGTGAGAAGTGAGTATGTCTGGCTGTTTATCAGTGAGTAGTGGATGAAACAGGTTGACATTGTTTTCTTTCAATCGACCTGCATGTATGAGACAGATTCGGATTCATGTCAATCATGGACAACGAATGAGGAAGTCGACTGTCCGGTCGTTGTTCGTATCAATATTCATATTCATATACACAGTCATTGCTTGAAGACATTGAATGTTGATAAAGAAAGAAACTTTTTCTCTCACGGCAGATTCCTTCCTTCGGTTGGTCTGCAGGTTCTCTCTCGTTCAGTCATCGAATAAGTGCATGTACTGATGGATGGATGGATGCATGAACAAACAGTGTGGGAGGGAATCAGATATTCTGTTCTCAAGTGCGAATGAATTTTTCTGTGAATCGTTTTCCCTCCATCCTTACCCCCCCTTCCCTCTGTATGTGCGTTTGTGTTTGCGCAGCATGGCGGAAGAAGGCTGTTCGGTGGAGGCCCTTTTTTCGTCTGTCGTGGCATTCATCCGTTTGTTGAAGTGAGTGGGTGCGACATTGAGAAATGAACTACGATTCTTTTTGCCTTTGTTTGGTTTTCTTTTTCAACATGATTCTGATGCTTTCTCATCTCAATTGGATAGTTCTTTTCTTGTGAGACAGAGGGGGGTCGTGAGTGAGTGGGAGGTTTGGAGTGCCAAAGTATGATGCTCTTCTCTTCTGTCTTCGTCGTCCGCTTCGTTGTTTCTTGGTTTGCTTCGAGGTCTCTCTCTCCCTCCTTCTACTCCTTCGCTGTTGTTTTGTGCAAGCACCGCGACCAATCACCAGCGTTTTATTCATTTGCTCAATTCAATCGTTGTCCTTATGTTTCCTTCTTGTGAAATCGGATTCCGATTTTGGCAATCCCACTGGCTCGTCGTTGGGTACCCACCCATGTGTGTGTGAGTCCTGTCTGAGTTTTTCTTTTTCTTTTTCTTTCCAGTGAGACAGAAAGTCGTGGGCCTAGCTCTATTTGATCGCCTCTAGATACGCAGTCCGAATGGAATCTCTCTCTTTCTGTGGGTGTCGAGAGAAAAGCGAAAAACTCTTTACTTTTGTTCTTGCCAATCGCATCGCAGGACAGACATGGGAGCAAGAGGGATCGACCAGTGGCCGCAGCTGCTCTTCCCTGCAGGGGTGAATCCCTCCCAGCACACCTTTCTGTTCCCCTCTCGACCTCCGCTTCCTCTCGGGCAGCAAGGAAGAGGAGAAGGACGAACTGCTTCTTCAGGAAAAGGGAAGGTGGAACCTGCGGAGAGGCACCGGAGTCG
Organism: Chromera velia; assembly: GCA_018398765.1. Taxonomy (NCBI): domain Eukaryota; family Chromeraceae; genus Chromera; species Chromera velia. The sequence continues at coordinate 14,486 of JAHBMJ010005356.1, read as the reverse complement.
TCAGAGGAGCCTCGCTCTGTCGAGGTCTGTCTCCTGCTTCCCCCCGAGATACTTCGCCCACCCGCCTGCACACGTGTATCCCGGCTTCTTTGCTGTTCAAGCGCAGGGGGCAGGTCCCGCTGCCGGGGTCCTGGGGGCCCAAACCGAAAGGGCCCTCACCCTCTCTGGTGGAAAAGGAAGAGGGCTTTCTCGCACAGCCACAAGCTATCAAGCCTTGCCCGGGTCACACACCCGCGTGGTGCTGCCATCTGAGCAACGCCGTCGAGAGTCGTTTGCTGCCCCACTCCCTTCACAGATTCATCCGGGGAGTCACTGGTCCCTCCCTGTGCCCTCTCACGTACAGACACAGATCGCCACGCCAAGTGCAAACCCTCAAGTTCTTCCCTACACCCAACGTTACGTTACGAGTCCCGCTTTGGCGCCTCAGATCGTGCACACGCACCACAGCCTCTTGGGCCTTCCCGTTGCCCCCTCACCCCAAATTGTTCCCCCCCTCCCATCCCAGTTCCACCCCATGGCCGCCCTCTCCGTTGCGCATCCCGGAACCGCTCTGTTGCCGAACACCCATCAGACGCCGGGGCCCTCGCTTGCCTACGCACTGTATCCGTCCCAACAGGTGCAGACTCAGCCGCAAGTACCTACAGTGCGATTACATAGTGCGGTGCAGGAGAAAACTGAAACACTTATAGTTTGACTGCCAGGTGCATGCGCACAATTAATCGACGATTTGAGACCGCGCTTAGACTAGGCGCTTAGATCTCAAAGGCTGTTGCGCAACATCATTGCGGCCCCGGAAAGTCAAAGTTCACGCGGCCCGGGAAAGCGGCTGTCGTCGGGGCAGTATGAAGCCATCGCCGCCGTTATCTCTGGCGTGAATCTCTGTAGCTTTACGGACGACGACATGTAAGTGGAAAAATGCATGTACGTAAGATAAGGTGTAACAAGATGTGGTCACACTGTGGTCGACTGTGGTATTGAACACTAGTAAAGATTGACCTAGCGCAGAACTTCGGAATAGACTTGAATTTTATATAGGTGAAAAGCGCTGAACTTAAGCTGAACTTGAATCCTCTAAAAAGTTTCCGTCGATAGTGACAGGAGGGTAGGATGGAAAAATCGATAAAATGGCCCTGATATGGCCCTGTTCATTTTCTTAAAATTTCTTGGTCAACGAAGCAGACTATCATATGAACACACTCATAAAAAGAATCTTATGAGGCGAAGAGTGTAGGGGAGATGCAAAGAGGAACTTAAGGATGTTTTTTGAGATATGACTGCCGAACAGCTTGCAGAAGTCCACGACAAAGAAGAAAAGGGGAAAAGAAACAGAGAGCCGCATTCTAAGGTAGAAAATCTGATCGGTATGCTTTATCAGATGAAAAGAGTAAGGGAGATAGGCTCTGCACATAGGCATAAAGCTACAAAAGTAATGGAGGATGCATGCTACCGCTCCACCCCTCAGTGTGTCACTTCGTCTTTCACTCGCACTTCATCAGAGAAAATCAAGTATAATCTCATCCTATCCTAGGACTGTAAATCTGTAATTCAAATATCTCCATGTTTATCCGCAGTTGCAATGCTTTAAAAGTGTAATGGTTTAAGAAATGCATGTGTCATGATGGGACATGTTGTTGCATGTATGCGTGCATGATGTCAAGTAATGTGCATGAATGTATGATGCAAGGTGGACGTCAGATAACTGGCACGCAGGTCTAGGGCTCCAAGCCTCTGGCCTTGAAGATAATGTAATCCTGTAATCGATAATTTTTTTTTTAAATTAAAATTAATATCTCAAAAGCATACTCTTTACCTTCCTCTACTTTGAACACACAATGTTCAGTAACTTCAGTTAAATAAACTTGAATCGCGATCTGTGACCTTGAATGATGTTGTAATACTAGTTGCAATATGACTTGGGCATAGGGGTTTAGATACGGGGGGGGGGGTGACGTAGTATATAGAGAGGTGTCTAGGGGCTACGCCTTAAGGGCGTTGTATATAAAGATGTTTTACCCGAGGGGCAACGCTCCTAGGGTGTTGTGTTGTATGTATAAGGTCTTAGACAAGTTACGCCCCTTCATTGACAAAAAAATGAACAGAACTCACGAATTATAATTATATGGTGCTAGCCTGGCCCAACTTACATCAATCAACACCCTTTAATATATCAAAATCTGTTTTTTAAATTCAAACCAAACATTTATTATAGAAATTTATGTCATTTTATGTCTAATCATCATGCATTTTATCACATCCTGAAGGCTCGTGCATAGCCCCGGAAAGTGCCCTCCCAACGCCCCTACAGGGGCGTTGTATATAGCGGTCGGCCAAAGGCCGATACCCCCCCCCCGAAGCGCTATATTCACGCAAGGCTCACAACGCCCCTTCATAGGGTGTTGTGATAGCAATTCTAGACCCCTATACTTGGGCTGTTCTGATCTCGAATCTGGCTTAGTGATACATTTCATTACACCGTTCGGAGCTAGGTAGAGAGCGCACAAAACCGTTTGCTGTCTGTAAAGTTGCGCATGTTGTCATTCGAACCTAGGTTCGAACTTCTATTTGTTACCAACATGCAGGTAGGCTTTTCTAGAGGCGGCTTTACAATTTCCTTTTTGCACTTTCAATTCTTGATTTTTGCACGTTGCATTCACGCATTTTCTTCTGTGAATCTTTCAAGCAAGCGCAAGCAACATCGTCGCAGTACACGCACCTGCTAGTGTATCGATCGATGATCAATCCACACGGGTTGAAGATGGGAGGGAGAAGGAGAGAAGGGGAAGAGAGAAGCGGGGAGAAGACTTCAAGAGGGAGAGAAATTTTGCGGGAGAAGAACTCAACATGGTTTGTTTCTTCCTTTATGAACATCATGATTCTTTTTTCCTGCCTGCCTTCCTTTCTCTCCCTCCCTCTCTGCATGTGCTCTGAGCCATCACTTGACTTTCGTCGTCTTGCCTTCTTTTCTCCCTTTCAATTAGAAAGAAAAACATCGAACAGACAGACAAGAAGGAAAAGCGAGAAAGACCGAGAAGAACATGTCTACTTTTGATTTCCTTTCCATTCTCCCTTTCCCTCCATGCCCTCTCGCTCTCTGATTCTGCGCTTCCTGTAACTTTCACATTCGTTCTTCCTTCTTGTGCTCTCAGATTTGGATTTTTTGAATCCCGATTTCGGGAGGATCGAATCCAGCAAAGCGCCAGGTTCCTCTTGTTTCTCTGACGCATCCGCTTTTCTGACTGACTCACCACCACTTGCCTGCCTACCTGCACGACTGACGCATGCACAGAAAGATCAGGAGGCGCCCCCCCCCTCACGGCATCGAAAGGAGAGAAACAAAAGCCCCCCTCATCTCCACATCACTCACTCACTCACTCACTCAATCAAAAAAGAGTTTCTTTCTTTCTTTCTTTCTTTCCTTCCTTCCTTCAATCGGATAGACAGAGAATCCCGATCTCAGCAACGAGACTTCGAGAAGGAAAGCCCGGACCTCAAGCTCAAAAAGAAAAAAGGAGACAGAGCCAACTTGGGGCAAAAAAGAGGAATCAAATCAATCAAAAAAAGGCACATCAAGGCCCCAAAGAGCCAGAATCAATACGAACACACGCAAACGCAAACTCCACACACAGATACCTCATTTCTTCTTTAAAAAAGATGGACGTGCATTCATTCGCATAGAGAGAGTACTTCCTAACGGATGTGCCACACCAGAGTCAGTCGATCAATCGAAAGGCCAGCAAACACACACACCGGCCAGCCAGTCAGTGAGCCAGCCAGCCAGCTAGCGAGCCATCTAGTACAGTTTTATACTGCTCTTCTTTTATCGTCCTCCGCCCTCTTTTTAGAGTAAGATCACGGTGAAGAACCTTTCTTAGTTGTCAAATCAGACTCATCTCTCCAGCTTCCTCTTTCCCTCTTTCCATACCTCACTCATTCCTTCGTTGCAGGGGTCATTCATTCAGTTCAATCAGAGAGTCTGTCAAGCAGTCACACACACCGAGAGGCGAAGGAGAAACAGCGGTTTCCCCTCCTAGCTCGGTTTGTTTGGGCGTTTTTATTGAAGGACTTTCTACTTCCTTCCTGTCTCCTGTGAGTTTGGAGCGACCTGTTTTCTTTTTCTTGTTCCCTTTTTCATTGTATTCGCTCTTCTTCATGCATCCGGCACTCTAGTCACACATTGTTTCTGTCTTTCTTCTTTCTCTTTTCTTCTCATCCTCCCCGGGGCTTCTGGAGGGTGGCCATGACCTGATCGATGCTGAAAGACGCCGCCGCCTGGCGGGGGGGGAACTCCTTGAAGGTGTCGAGGAACTGCTTCACGTAGAACTGCACGCACGCAGCACACGTGCAAAAGAGAGAGAGGGAGAGAGGGAGAACACACCCAGAGAGACAGACAGACAAAAAGACAGGGGCAAAAAGAAGGGAGCAAAACATGAGTGAGTGAGTGTCTGTATGTGCAGCGTGCGTGGAGAAAGCGGAGGGGGAAGAACAAAAGGCCGCAAGGAAGAAAGGAAGGAAGGAAGGGTCAAAAATGAGACATCCCACACTCGTGCGATTTAGTGAGTCGTCAAGCAGCAGCCAGCAGCCTTCCTGATGTTTCCCCCACCCTCCAAGGAAACGAAATGAAAAGGCGAACAAGACAATTCCCAGCGGCAAGAAGTTTCGAACTGAAGGTTGATGCTGGCAAAGTCGGGTGTGTTGTGCTGTATTTGGAGCCGGCTGACAGACAAAGCAGACCCACCTCACTCCCATTCCCTTGCTTTCCCCCTCCCTGCAAGGCTAACCGACCGACCGACCGACCGACCTGTCCTGGAATCAACAGGAATGCGTGGTCGAGCAGCCAGTCGTAGTAGGTGTTGGAGGTGATGTCCGCCCTCTCGTAAGGGTCCATTCTCAGATTGAACATCTTCGGAATGCGAAGGGGCTTGAATGGCTGGGTCCAGACCTGCAGTCATGGATGCATACATGTAGAGAGAAAGAAGAGAACGAAACAGAAAGGAAGGGAAGGGAATTTGGGAGGAGGAAAGGGAGTGAGTGCAGGCTCTGTCGGTGTGAACGCACCGTGTCGACAATGCAATTCGATTCTTCAATCGAGTACAAGCAGGCGGGCGACACGCGGCCAAGCAGGAAGGCGGACGGCCGAAGCCTACCCCTGTACCTGTTTCTGCCTGCCTTCAACACGAATGAAAACGGCCAAGGAAACCGAGGAGCAAAAACGATAAGAAGAGAAGCAGAAGCGGAACCTTCTGGAGTTCAGACGAGAGACGCCAAGAAAGAAAAAAAAAAGGGGGACGACACACGAACGTTACGACGAAATTGCGGAAGGACAGACGAACAAAAAAAGAGAGACAGACGTACTGCGAGTGTGCCTGTCGCCTCCTGCTCTTGAAAGACCAGCTTCCAGTTATCGTATCTGCAGACAGACACACACACACACAAACACACACACACTCACACACACGCACGCACACGCACAGAGAGAGAGAGAGAGAGAGAGAGAGAACAATCGTGAGGGCATCGGAGGAATTCCATTCTTCATCTGTTGTCTTTTCTATTTGAAACTTTCGTCTCCAACCAGTAACTCCATCCATCCCTGCATGCAGGCTGATTGGTCGAGACAGAAAGAAGACCCACGCAGGCAGGCCTGCATCCATCGACCAACCCGGGCATCAAACGGATCGCAAGAGGAGATGGAGAAGAGACGCAAGGATGTGGAAATTGAGGAAAGAAGAAAGAAAGTTCAGGCCTTCCTTCCTTACTTCCTGCCAGGCAGACCAACACAGAGAAGAGAAAGACGAAGAAAAGATATCACAGATGACGTGGACAGGCAGGCAAGCAGGAAGGCAGATGCTTCGAGCACTCCCCCCCCACCTGAGTCCGACGAGGTCCCCGTCATCAGAAAAGTAGAAGAAGTCTTTCCGGGGTCCTCCCTTGATGTGTGCGCCCAGAGCGAGGCTCTCGTTGGCGATTGCGGGCAGAAGGTTATAGCCGTCCAGGTGGACTTTGAACGTCTGGTTGAACTCTGTTGTGATGCCTTCCTTCAACTCCTGTTGATTATTATTTACTTATTTCGTATTATTTCGTATTTATTTGTATTATGTATTTATTGTTTTTCGAACATCTGGTTGAACTCCGTTGTGATGCCTTCCTTCAACTCCTGAAGAAGAAATCAAGTCATTCAATTCCTTCAATTCATTCAACTCATTTTATCGCCGAGAGGCCGAAAGGGGGGGGGGTGCTGTTTTGGGGAACACAAGCGGAGGGAATGGGAAGAAGAGAGGAATGAAAACGATCGAGGCAAGAAGGGCAAGAGAGAAACTCAGCCTCTGTATTAGATCAAGCTCAACCGAGGGGCAAAAGCCCATGCACACAGAGGAGGAAGGCAAAAAAAACAACGAATATTCCAATGAAGGAATGAATTCACTCCCTCCCAAACGCATCCAAGACTCTCTCTACTGCATCCGATCAAAATTCACCCACCACAAAACACAATCTAGCATCATCCATGCCTCTCAATCTACATACCCGCCAATACAAATTGAAAAAAATGGGACAGAACAGACAGCCAGTCGCTCATTTGCCCTCTAGACAGCCAGGCCGCCAGCCAGCCAGCCAGCCAGCCAGACGGACCTCGGTGATGTTGGGGTTTCCGGCTGCTGCCAACATCGTGGGAACCCAATCGAGGTGGGACGTGATGGCGTTGGACACAGAGTGGGCGGGGATGTGGCCAGGCCAGCGGACCTGCAGGGCCACACACAGTTTGCTCGCTCTGTTTTTTTTTTTTTTTAGAGTTCGGTGGCTGGAGGGGGGGCGGTGAGAGACGACTGAGCTCCCCGAATCCTTTCCTCTCACACAGACAGAGCCCAAGGGAAGGAAAGAAATAAAAGAAAGAAAACAATGATCTAGGCCGCTGCAAAGAAGACGCGTTATGGGAGGTTCTTCGTGTTCGTGATCGGGTTTGGCTCAAATCTTCCTCCGGGTTCTGTCTTTGAAATGACAAGACTTCTAGAAGGCAGAAAGGACAGACAAGACAGAACGAGAGGCAGAAAAAAAAAAGAAAAAACACCAGACATGAAAAAACAGACGGTCATAACCTATCTGTTTGTGTTTTCTGCGCTCAGAGTGGAAGAAACAAATGCTGAGCATGGAAAGAACCCCCAGACATATCCTAGAGCTGCATCGCCCTCTCGCTCAGCGCCGGTTTGCCCTTCAAACTGCACTTCGCTTCTGTACTTCCACGAATATTACCCTTCGTCTGGTTGTAGAGGCAGAAAGAGGGACAGACAGACACAGACAGACAGACAGACAGACAGACAGACGTACCACTGCAGGCACCCTGAATGCGCCCTCCCAGTTGGAATTCTTTTCGTTTCGGAACGGAGTCATGCCGCTGTCAGGCCACGTGTTTAGGTGAGGCCCGTTGTCGGTCGAGTACAGCACGATCGTGTTGTTCGTGATCCCGAGCTCGTCGAGTTTGTCGAGCACAGCACCCACCTGTGCGCACTCACAGATGGATGCAATTTTGTGTTTCTACTGAAAACGCGAGGATGAAAAAAAAATCGACCTCCCTGATTAGAGAGGCGGCCCGCCGGAATGGGTCTTCGGACACCATCACCACGTATGTGTACTTCACGCGTCAATTCAAAATTCCTGTTCTCTCTTATCTGTCCGAAAGCATCCGCCAGCACGAACGGAGAGAAAGTGTGCTGGGAAGTCACGTGCTGACAAGCGCTTTAAAGCAAGGGCACACAAAAGTCTACCTGCTGCTGCAAAGATGACACATAAAGAACAAGAACCAAACAAAATGGACAACGTAAACATGGAGAGAAGCAAAATCTCTTCGGTGAATGACAAGCTTCACACGCTCAGTGGAGGGAGCAGCAACGCAGGAAGTACGCGTACAGACTCTCTCTGAATCAATCCGTCACTCACTCACCCACTGACTGCCTCCCTCCCCCCTTTCCGTTTCCGAACTGACTGACTGACTGACTGACGTTCTTGTCGTGGTCGATCATCGCGTCGGCGTACGGTCCCATCCACCTGCCTGCCTGGCCGACACTCTCGGGCTTGACGTAAGTGCGGAAGTGCATGTGTGTGAAGTTGATCCACACGAAGAACTTCTTCTTCGCCTTTGCCTTCGCCTCAATCCACTCGTCTGCATGGATTGATTTTTTTTTTGGGG